>CM038794.1:11273355-11364620 GCA_021764765.1 Vicia sativa
CGACCTTGATACCTCATGCCAAGCCGTTAAACGCCTATCAGGCCTAGAATTTATTGGCCAACTTCTTTTGTGTATTATGACAGCTGACATCATGACATCATTTGCATTGCATATCATTTCTAACTATTTCAAGGACCTAGGGTTTATCTTTGCTCTGTTTTGTAAGGGTATTGAAAGCCTAGAAAGACTATCGAATCAACTTCATGGGTATACCTTCTCAGCTCAAAGAATTGGTTTTGAGAAATTCCAGAGCCATGCTCGGTTCATCAAAGACATGGTTATCTACTTGATTTGGTTATCTCCGATTTGAAGAGAAGAATGATGCATGTCCTATTTCAGTTCTTTGATCCAAAAGCACCATTGCTTTACATTCCCAGTTATCAGTTGGTTCCTACTTTGGAAGAGTTCTCCTAAGCTACTTGGGGTACCTATTCTTGACCAAATGCCATTCACGGTCTAGAGGTTCTAGGAAATCGAAGATATTACATCGACCTTACATCTTAAGCGCTCGAACATTGAAGCCAATTGGAAACCAGAGTGGAGTTAAGGGTTTACTTTCCAAGATCCTAATTAAGAAAGCCCGAGAATTCCTCAAAGTTATGAGTTTCCATGCGTTTAAAGACATTGTGGCCTTAAAATCTGAGTGCGGTTTCTATTCCCTAACTCGGATCAATTCATAGATGTCAATGCCATCAAGTTGTTTCTTACCCGCAATCCTGTGCCTACTACTTGGAGACATCCTACATTCCCTCCACACTCGTACTACTAAAAGACAAAGGAACTCTCATGTGTTTGTATACGTTACTTGCTAGGTGGTTTATTTACTTCCATCAGTTTGAAGAACAAACAAGAGGTTGAGGTGGTCTCGGAGACTAATGTACTCTCTCATTCGAGATATCCGTTGGAGCCTTTTCTCAAAAGGACTTCACCTTCATTGAGCGTTGTGGAGAATTCCCTAATGTACCACTTTACTCGGTATAAGGGAGGTATTACTTGACCCTTCTCTAGATCTCGTCGAGTTTGGTTTTGATCGAAGAGATGGTCCGCGTGATATGATTCTCCAGACATTGTGTTGACTACAATCTGATCTCGAATTACCGAACAAGTTCATACGCTTGGGGCATGGTAAAGAAGGCGATACCAAGGCTTTGGGGCACGGAACTCCATTCCTTGGAACCTTACCTCAAATGGGTGAGAGCTCGAGCTCCAAAACCTCATGATGCCATTCTTTGTTTTACCATTAATTATGGAACACTGTTGCTATAGTTGACCTACCCTATCTTTATTCTCCATCGACATGCCTCTGCGATTTTGAAGACTTGAAGAGATCTGGATTCGACTTAAAGAAGAGGATACCTTTGAAGCTCGGTGTTATGCAAGTGAGAAGAAGGTACTATAGTTGACAAAGCTACTTCACGAGGCGACATCACGCCTACATCGGCACCAAGAGGCATGGGAGACTTAGAGTTTTAGGATTGTTTATGTTTTCTTTTATTGTTTTGAACTATCTTTTGTACTTAAAAAAAATAATAATAAAAAGTATTAATAAATGTTTGCTCATTGCTTGTCTAACAAATTTAAATCTCTAAGGTCCTTGAAAAAATTGCATTGCATTCGTACACATTGCATATCATAGCATAACATTGCATCACGGTACATTGAAGATTGGTTTTCTCATTTGCTGCGCTATTTATTTTTAGCGAAATGGCTCTTGAGCAGTCTGTCAAAAGATCTCGGCTCGAGATGCTCGGTTTTGCGAGATGTTTACCGACTTGGTCAAGGCCAAGAAGATGCGAAGAAGCTCATCAACGAGAAAAGAAAGAAGGTTGTCGGTCTCCTCAGCATGGGTGGGCAGCTACAAGGTGGTCCTAAGAGGTCGATCGGATGGAGCTCTCGAGGAAGAGTGTCAAGGCGAACAAAGTAACAAGGGTTATGGTGAAGGCAGTCGGCTTTGAGCTTGAGAAGGCTATGATGATGTGTACTACGATGAAGATGACAAGTACAAGCAACTTGAAGACCGTCGAATCTTGTGGAGAACACTGAAGATGTCGGGCTGAATTTTGATGATCTGAGTCTTGTCCACTGGTGTTGTGATTCCTCGAAGTTCAAAGTTCAACTTTTGCTAAGTATGAGGCATGTCTTGCCCTAAGCTGCATTTGAAGTCTTATGTTGAGAAAATCAATCCCCCAGCGATGACGGAAAGTTGTGGATGCATTATTTTCAAAGAGAGTTTGTCAGGAACCAGTTGGAATGGTATTATCAGCTAGAGAGACCAGGCCGTATCTTGGGTGACTTAGTTGATGCTTTCTGACAGACGGTATGAGTACAATCTTGAATTGACACCCACTCGCATGCAACTACAAAGCACATCTATGGGTCGTGACGAGAAGTTCAAAGAATATGCTCTCGAAATGGAGAGATCTAGCGGTGAGTTCAACCACCCTTGTCCAATAGGGGTTGGTTGATATGTTTATAGGGAACACAGCGGGCCCATTCTTCCAATCATCGATTGGAAACTCTTCAGCAGGTTCACGAGCTGATATTAACAATGACGGCGTATTGGTATCAAGAGTGGGAAGATTCAAGTAGAGACATCTTAAATCTTTGCGAAAAGATCTTTTGGTGGTAAGAAAGAAGTTAATCTTGTGTGGTCGAAAAGCCGAACCAAGACCGACCGCACTCAATGCGTGGGGGCGGTTGTGATCTCGATACCATCGGCTGGCCTCGGCGAGACAGCGTAGCGTGGCAGCAGCGCCACGAGGGCAGTTCGAAGATCAACATGCCATTATGCAAGCCTTGCAACACATGTTGAAAGCGAGTTGATTACCTTGAGGATCCTCCTCGAATGTCAATACCTCCTCTCCGAGATATAATCCTAATGCTAAGTGTGCTTACCATTCCAATAGCCGGGACATAATGCTTGATGATTGTTGGGCTCACGAAGAACAAAATTCAAGATATGATTGAAGCTAAAGCGATTGAGTTTGACCCTCCTATTGAGACTCGAATGTGATCAGCGCCTATGCCTAACCATGACAAGAGTTCCAATCTTTGTTGGTGGCGATACTTATGTTTTCAACATAGATGACTTGACCATTCCTCGATGGCCGTTAAGAAGAATTTGCTACAAGCCGGTGTCAATCGGGATGCCCGGAGGGTGCCGTTAGTGCCCATCTGCGCGATGGCTGTCCTTGGTTGAGAGACGAGTTCGGTGCATGATGGATAGCAGTGAGATACTATTCACGAAACCACATGCGGAAGTTGTGTGAAGATGGCTAAGTTGAAGATCGAAGATGTGAATGAGTTGTACCATCTGTGTGGGATACCTTGGGGCAGCCAAGTGGAAAGTATGACTACATGGTGAAGTACCTCTTGTTCAGAAAGCTACAAAATTCCTATTGAAGATGTTAAAACAACGGGATGGGGTGACGATTTCCCAGAAGACTATCTTGATGTTAACACTATAAATTTCCTCTGCGATCCTGTGACTAGGGTGGCATCTCTCATCATTACTTCTCCAAGACCCGGTTCCATATTCCTCGACAAAGTTATTCCTTGGAATTATGGGTGATGTTTACTATCATGGCGTCAAGCAAGACCCTACGACCATTGAAGATCTTCACAGTTGAAGCTATCATTCACGATATCGACAACATCACGGATCAAGTAAGGTGACCGAACAGGAAGGGTATTCTCTCGGATATCTCTCCTCCAAAAGACACGCGACTCCGCTCGCATTCCAACTATTCAATCCATTCCCCAAGCTAGAGGAAAGAACCGGTGACTCATCTGCTCGACAGAAGTACCAAGGAAGTTCTGAGAATACCTCCAAACAAGAAATGGAGAAATTCTAAAGATTATCAAGAAGAGTGATTACGATGTTGTGGAGCAGTTAGAGACGAGACTCAGTCAAGATCTCCATTGCTCTCTTGCTCTTGTGCTCGGGGCTCATGCTAAAGCCTTGGTGAAGTTTCGAAGAATGCTCACGTGCCATGAACACTACTCTTGACCAGTTTGAAGTATGTATTGCTACTTTGGCTGCCAACAGCAGCCTAACTTCGATCTTGATTTGACTCCTTAGGAAAGAAACACAACAAAGCCTTGCATCTCACATTGAATGCAAAAGGCGTTACATTGTCCATGTTTTGGTGGATACGGTTCTACTCTGAATATCCTTCGAGGCTGCTTTTGATCGACTTGATGTCGAAGGGTTGGTTCTAAGACCCGGTAATATAATTGTGAGAGCTTTTGATGGTTCTAAGCGAGCGTGCTTAGGATCTCATTTTACCTTAAAGTCGGTTCCGGACTTTTGATTCACTTCTTTGTCATGGACATCCGTCCAGCTTACTCTTGCCTACTTGGGCCCTTGGATACATGGGGTGGTACTATTACCTCTACCTTGCATGAAGTTGAAATACCGGTGAAAGAGAAAGTCGTTCACGATTATGTGGTGAAGAGGAATATATGGGTCATCTAGGTCATTCGATACCTCGAGATGGAGGTGAATTCTTGAGACTCCTGTCAAGCTTTTGAAACAATCCCAGTCATGCTGTTGACTCTCCGTCCTCCTGAAGTTACACAAGTCCGCCTAGGATGGCCTCGTTGAAAGATGCTCAAGCTATTTGTTGAAGAAGGTAGTACTATTTGGGGTCAGCTCACGATCTTCCTTTCAAATTTGACAAGGCTGGTTTAGGCTTCACCATCAAAGGTCGAGAAGATGATACGCCCAGCGAGCGTGCGGCCAACTTCCTTTCCGCATCGGCAGTGGAATCCATGCTATAGAAGGCAGCGACAGCGACTTGACATCAGCAAGTGGATCTTCCAACTCGGATCATGGGCTAAGCAATTGGAAGGCTGAAGCGTCATACCAATCTCCTTTAGCCAGGAGTAATTGCTCTTGTTTTTGTTTCTTTTCATTATTTTATGTTTGAACAATAAACTTTGAAGCCTAGTGCCTTGCCGGGCATCATGGCTCGTTCACGAGGTTATTATCTCGTTTTGCATATTTTCATTCAATAAATTCGTTGGACTTTTGCATTCAATTGTTTGTTTCTTTCTTTTACTTTATCACCTTCAAAAGCTATGTGTTTCTTACACACACCGTGATATAGAATCACTACGAATCTAGTTGATAGCTATGCTATGCTAAATATGACTTCGATAATCCGATCTACCAAGCGAAGGCGAGTGAGGAAGATTGTGAAGTGCGTGAGTGCGGAAAGTGTCTGCCACACGAAGCGGGTTGAGGTTGTGAATTTGAGTCTTGACGAAGCGAAGAGATCAAGATAGGGCGGGTCTTGAGAGCAGTGTTAAAGAAAGATTGGTTCGGATGCTACGAGACTATATTGAGGTTTTGCTTGGTCAAACGAAGACATGCAGGTTTAGACATTGATATTGTGGTACACGATAGCCAACAAAGAAGGTTTTCTCGGTGAAAGCAGAAGGTTAGTCGTGTATCGTCACGAGATGTCGAGAGAAAATCAAAGCCGAAGTTATGAAAGCAGTTCAATGTCGGTTTCTAGCTGTTACTTCTTATCCTGATGGGTTGCAAATGTGGTTCACGTTGCTAAGAAGGATGAATGTGTGTGGATTACGAGATCTGAACAAAGTCGAAAGCGATTTCCACTTCCTCATATTGATGTTACGGTTGACAACACCGCTCAGCATAAGGTTTCTCCTTCATGGATGGTTTCTCCGGTTACAATCAGATCAAAATGGCTCCAGAAGACATGGAAACTACTTTCGTTACGATGGGGTTTCTGCTACAAGGTCATGCCGTTCGGATGAGAACAGAGCGCCACTTATCGGCGTGCTATGGTGACATTATTTCATGACATGATTCATCACGAGATAGAGGTCGTCGGCGACATGATAGCTCGATCCGGAGGCTGAAGAACATCTCGATCATTTGCGAAACTATTTGATAGGTTAAAGAACGGGTTGAAACTTAATCCCAACAAATGCACCTTTGGAGTCGGATCCGGAAAACTCCTAGGGTTTGTTGTCGATGGTAAAGGTATTGAAGTTGACCCGCCAAGGTTAAAGCTATTCGAGATGCCGCCCCTTCCGAGAAGGAGTCGAGAGGTTTCTTGGGCGATTGAACTACATTGCAGATTCATTGCACATTAACGCTACTTGTGAGCCAATCTTCAAGTTACTGAAAGATCAAGTAGTGGAATGGAATGGCGATTGCCGGATCGCTTTTGACAAAATCAAGGGTACCTCTGGAATCCTCATATCCACGATGCATGGCGAGAAGAGACCTCTTATCATGTACTTGTGATTGCTAGAGAATTCAATGGGGTGTGTTGGGGCAACATGGCGAGTGCAGTGAAAAAGAGCATGCAATATACTACCTTAGCAAAAGTTTACCGGCGTGAAACAAGATACTCACACTCGACTTTTAGCGCTTTAACAGAGGTGCTCGCCGACTAAGGCGTTATATGTTGACTCACACTACCTTGTTGATTTTCAAAATGGATCCGATAAAATACATATTTGAGAAACCACTCTCTCGGAAGAATAGCAAGATGGCAAATGATCTAACCGAATATGACATCGTACACTTCTCGAAAGCGATCAAAGGAAGTGTGGTAGCCGATCATTTGGCTCATCAAGCCGTGATGACTATCGTCTATGCGTTCAATTTTCGAGAAGAAGATGTTTTACTAATTCTGATTAGAAGAACCGGGCCAGACGAAGGACTGCGAACAAGGATCCGATGGACCATGGTCTTTGATGGAGCCTCACGTGCTTAGGAATGGCATTGGCGCCATTCTCACATCTAGTGGACACCGCCTTTCACCGCCAGATTATGTTTGATTGCACGACAACATGGCCGAATCTGAGCGTGCATCATGGGTATCAAAGGCTGCTATTGACTTAGAATCAAGTTCTTACAAGTGTATGGAACTCGGCTTTGGTGATCGGTCGGATTAAGGCGGTGGGATCGAAGCATCGAACCTCATTCCGTGTCGAGCATGTTACGAGTTTGATCCCCTACTTGAAGAGTTACTTTTGATCATATTCCACGAGAAGAGATCGGTTAGCGAGCGCATTAGCTACTATGTCATCTATGTTCAAGGTCGGATGGGACAACGAGGCTCCCGGATCATCATTGAGAAGTTTGACGAACCGCGTATTGTTATGTGCTTGATACAGAAACCTTGGTACTATGACGTGAAGAGGTATCTTGAGACTCGGGAATATCCAGGGCATCACATCAATGATAGGAAGTTTGAGAAGATTTGCATCAAATTCTTCCTCGGTGACATCTTATACAAATGATCATGACTTGTGCTTACTCCTTATGTGGAGGAAAACGACAATACGTATCATGGAAGAGTTACGAGCGCATTTGTACTCACTCGGTGGACACACCATGGCTGAAGATTTTGAGAATGGGTTACTATTGGTCCACCATGGAAGCGATTGTCACCACTCGCTCGATCTTGTCACAAATGCGGTTATGCCGACAAAGTACGTCCTCCATTGCACCGTTATTCATGACTCCTTGGCCTTCGCAATGTGGGGCATTGACATGATGGAGAATCAAGCCCCGCTTGAGACATCGTTTCATGTGGCAATTGACTATTTCACAGTGGGTGAAGCGACCTCGTTGCATACATACCAGAATGTTGTGGCTCGATTCATCAAACATAATCTTATATCGGTGTATGGCTCAGAAAGTATTATCGGATATGACTCTAATCTCAACAATAAGATGATCTGAACTACTTTTGATTCAAATCAAACATCATAATTCTTCTCATATCGGTCTAAGATGAGCATGGAAGCGTCCAACAAGACTGAAGATTACAGAGGCGGTGACTTACAAGGATTGGCATGATAGTTACCATTTTCTTTCATTCATTGTCTGACGAACATCCTTGATTGCGGTATAGAAGCGGTCCTACCATGAGGGGTTGGGATACCCTCGACGAGTCCTCCGGGAGAGTTAGACGAGGCAGGCGATTGGACTAGCGCTAGCCCCAGATTAATTTGATCTATAAAGCGACCATCCATCATGGACAAATCTATCAGTGAATGATCGAGCATTTAACAAAAGGTCAACGCAAGGTCTACCAAGTCGATGATCTAGTGGTCAGCGCATCATTCTTCCACAAGGTGATCCCAGGGGCAAATGGACTCCCACCTACGAGGACCATTTGTAGTCAAGAACAATATTTTACGGAGCTATGATACTTAGCACCATGGATGGTGAAGACTTCCCACACCACATGAGCGGACATAGTCAAAAATACTACGCATGAAATAGACCGCTAGGTGGTGACTAGGAAAAATAAGGGCATCTGGCGGACCAAAAAGGTTCGGGCAAAAGTTAAGGATATAAAAACATGTACACCGGCAAGTGAGAAGACACGAAAAGGCGGCAGGCAAGGGTATCATTGGGCGAAAACCGAAGAAAGAGGCGGTCTAGGCAAAAGTTAGGGATTTAAAGCGTGAGCTATGTCTCGTCCGGATCACCTACTTCCGGACTACTACTATCGGCATTCAAGATTTAAATGGAAAATCAATTCACTCACTTTCTCGTGACGAGATGAGATAGTTGAAATATATGAGTACTAGCATAGTTGGAACTTCTGAGATTGTTTCCATAGCTTTTACTTTTTTATGTACAAACTACTTGGCCATCGCCCATTTCAAATTAATGCAAGTTCTTTCTCTTCTAATTTTCTTGTTGTTGTTTGCATAAGTCCACGTTTGCTTTGAATGATTATATGCATCGACAATAAAAATCATTTTTAAAACATGCGAAAGGTAAACATACAAGGATAATTACTACGAGGCTCGGAATTGAGATGACGACGAAAGTCAATACGTTCCCCTAAAGGTATAATCCCACGGAGATGTCACTCGTCAGAATTTCCCCAGGGGTACACATATTCCTCCACTAGTCCGGACATTCAGGCTCCATCATTAGTCCCCGAGGTGATTCCTCAACTAAGCCATACTACATCGGTCTCAGCGATGTGATTCATCACTTAGAGGTGTCCCCGACAAAAATATCTCTCGACAATCCTCACCCCCCGTGGTAGTATCAAACTTGAAACATGGTCGGATAGTGCATCGAGAAACCTGCATCTTTTATTGACCGGAGATTTCGGCCAGACTCCGGATCATAACCCGGTCTCAACAACTATCAAATGCTCTCAGTAAGGATCTATCATAGATCCCCAGGCGCCTCCTAATCTCTCCCCCAGCAGGATCTATACACAAGATCTTCAACAGCGCGTCTCTCGATCACTACTATCCTCAACAATATCTAGGCTCAAGACTTGGTCAGATAATGCATCGGAGGAATCAAGATTATCTTTCTTCTCAGGGTTTCCAATCCGTTTGTTTCGCCCCAATAGAAGTCAGAAATCCCCAAGTAGAGCATCAACATCTTCCTCAAGATGGATATGTTTTGAAATACCACAGCATCCATCATTCATACATTACTCATAAAAGTCATAATTTGCGCATATGTCATTCATACACATCGTCATGCATTATAATTCACATAAGACTAACAATACTCTATCAAAGTTTCTTTTGTTTTTCCCAAAACAGGTGAAAATCACTTCTGAAACAAATAGGTCCAGGATTAATGCGAAGCCAGACGGGAAAACTATACGGCGACGCCTAGTTGTCTCTAACAAGCGGTCCAAGATTAATACCCAACCCGGAGGCGGAAAACTATCGAGCGACCGCCTAGTTGTCCTCCGACTGACCCGGATCCGAGTTAATACCCGGCAGGGCGAAACCCTATCTGAACGATCACATAGTTATCCTCCGAATGGGTGTTGGATCAATACCGAAGCACAACAGGAAGATTGTCCATTTTGCCAACTATTATCCCGTCAGAGTAGTCAGCCGAAGATCTATTCTGACTTTCTCTTATTATCAACAGCAACTACAGATTCTAGCGTACGACTCGGTTGCCTTAGATGGCATCTTAAGCCCATCTCCGACTTTCAGAATGCTGCATATTTGGTTAAAAATAGTACAAACCAATAACTTCATTCAAAGATGAGCACGAAGTCTAACGCACGAATCCCTCCGGATGGCATCTTAAGCCCATCTCCATGCTCCTTCCACTTTCAGAAACGTCTGCAGGGCCTAGTGCACGGCTCACTCCCCAGCATCCTTCTCTCCTGATGGCATCTTAAGCCCATCTCCGACGATTCTCCTATTCAAGCTACATTATTGAGTCGAGCATACGACTCATTTCCCAGCGAAATCTCCAGTTTCTCCAAATGGCATCTGTAATCCCATTCCCACATCATCATCAACAGCAAGTGCAAATTTTCAAGTGTACTCGAGTGTTCAATCATCTTCTACCTCCAGGTCACGAAAGGCGCGCATGCCAATCTAACCCTTCCAGTACAAGAAGATTGAATAGGGGCAGCTGTCATACCCCAAAATTTGCCCTCCTATTTCTCAAGACATTTTATACATCCATGCTCAAGGATTCCTCAAGGGTTGATCAGACAAACCCTCTCCTAGACAATCAACTCAAACTAGGGTTTGGCAATTCTCAGATCCAAATGGACTTCCGACATCTCCAATGGTCATCATGCCTCCTCATAGGCTTCAAAGATTCTCCATGTCAAATTTCAAGCCTCACAAGTCAAGTTTCCTCAGACAATTGCTCAGATGGTTGAAAATCGATTGTATGGACAAAAAGTCAGCATGGTCAACATCTGATCAAACTTCATGGTTTCTGGTCAACATCCTCATTTTGAAGTCACATTCATCATTTGATCAAGGGTTGATCATGATTCATCAAGAAAACTCAAGATTTGCACAAAAGTCAAACTTTCCAAATTAGGGTTTTTTAGTGAAAAGTCAACTGAACTTTGACTGAGCATAACTTCTTCATACTTACTCAGAAATTTTTCCACCACCTCTCATTTTGAAGGTAATTCAATTCTGTACAACTTCATGTCTCACAAGAATGTTCAAAAAATGCTTCATTTTGAAGATATGGATCAAAACATTATAGGTCCTTTTCATAGTCAACAAAAAGTCAACTTTTTGTTTTGAAGATATATTGAGCATGGAAACTCCAATTGAGATGAAACCAAAGAGGTTGGTTAGAGGACACTTAGAGCTTTCTAAAAAGTCCAAGAACACTCAAACATGTGGAAATTTGAGAAAAATACACCTTACAGAAGTTGGGCATTTTTGAACAATTGCACAAAAGGAGATGTTTGTCAAAATCCAATTTTTTCCAAATGGGCCTATAATTTTATGATCCAAACTTGATCATAATATTATTTGTGACCTATTGATGCCTTGCCATGACCACATTCTATTTTTTTGATTTAGTTTTGAAATTAAAACCATTTAATTCAAATTTAAATTATATAAAATATGAAAACAAGATATATTTTCAAATGGATTTTTTATCAAACTTGAGGTCCAAGATAGCCCACAAGACTTGCCAAATTCGTGCTAGCTTGCATATGGAAGAGAAAATCAAATTTTCAAAGATTTGATTTTTATTTGAAAGGAAATAATTTTACATTGAATGTCATCTTTTTTCACTCTCTTTGCCCTCACTCTTCACTCTATAAATACCCAGCTCATTGCACAAGACAAAGGACAAAACCCTAGCCCTACAACAACCCTTATTTTTCTCAAAAAATTCTTCAAAGTTGCAAAAATCGTGTTTCTTGCTCCAGCCACTATCAGCCTCTCTCAATCATTCCATTGTGTTCCTAGGGTAAGTTTGAGTAAGTATACACCAAAATCCATGGAGATAACCAAGTCAAGTAGATAACCATGTCTTTTGATAAACTGAGCATGATCGGGAATTTCTGAAACCAATTCTTTGAGTTGAGAAGGTACACCCATGAAGTTGATTCGGATAGTCTTTCTAGAAGCCATAATCCCTACAAAATAGAGCAAAGATAAATCCCTAGGTCCTTGAAATAGTTAGAAATGATATACAATGCGATGATGTCAAGATGTCATGTTTAGCAAGCACAAACAATTCACAAAATAGCCCTAGGTTTAAGGCTTGCATGAGGTATAGGTGATTACCCTACCAAAGTTTGAGTTGGTTCATCCTGTCCTATAATAGTAACCGGATTCTAGGAATCTCATATCATTGATCTTTCTCGTGGCGTTTATTTCAATACGACTACCAAGTAGTCGACGAAAATATCCCAAAAGTCGATCTAAATGGCGTAGCATCGGTATCGTGAACCTCGGCCTACACCAAAGCGTATCTCACTACCTTCAATGGCCAAGATGGGTCAATTAATGTTTAAAAAGTTGAGTTAGTCTGATGACACCACGCAGAAGCCAAATACTATCCTTAACTTGGAAATGAAGAGTATCGGGGATATCAAAGTGTCACACTAACGTAGCCATCATGTTGACCGTTTGGTATCGCCCTAGGTGGCGATCTGCTACTTACCTAAGGAAACTGGATCCGGGTGTAGGATCCCCCACAATATAATACCCAAGCAACCCTTAAAGATAAAGCAAGCAAGTCAAGCGAGCTTCATAAAATGATCTAAAAATCCTAAGGTATTCTCTCTTTAGGGTGTCTCCCAGTGAGTCTCGATTACATGTCTGATTGTGAGCTGAGTTTGAGATTTTTATCGCAAATGTGTGGATAGCAAGAGTTGCCACCGACTTTTCTTTTATCAATTAAGGGAAGGTAAAAGAACAGAAAAAGACCTTCGTTAGATTACGAGTAAGGAAAGGTTATGAAAAGGGAAGGTATTAGCACCCTTTTCATCCGTGTTATCTGGGCTCTTAGTTGCTCTTAGATCACTTTAAATTGTGCTTTCTGTTTGAAAATGTTTTGAAAAGGCATTTCGCTTTGACTTTGTAATGATTCATGTAGGAATGTATACAAAGTGTTAGGAAATGTTTCATTTTAAAGAGTTTGAACTTTGACAAAAGTGTGAGTGTAAAAAGTATTTTGATGGAGCAAGCAACTAAAAGTCTTATTACCTACTCAGATTGGTCGTTTCGTGTTGTTTTATGTTCCTTTAGAATAGCGCTATCCATACCATTGGTTGGTAGGTAACCCTGTTGGATGTGGCGGGACATTCGAAGGACATCGTATGGTCATAGAAGGCAACTTGTAGAAGTATCCTAGCACATTCGAGGGACTATCATCATTTTTCGTAGCGGCAATCGGTCAAGATCGTATTCGTAGGCGACATCGTGGGTCTATGATCTTTGTATCGAAGGACTATGATGATATGTTTGTGAACAGCGGTGCTAGGATACCTCTCGTTCGGGGACTTGACCATTGGATTCGTAAAGGCAGGAGAGAATTACCTAAGGGGTGCATGTGTGAAAAGAGTGTGTTGATTTCAGGTATTTTATCTTGGAGTTATGAGTGATCTATGTCCAATTTTATCTTGCCATACACGCCTAATTACTAGTAGTTTATAGGATGCGGAAAATAAATTGCGGAAAGTAAAGTGCGGAAAGATAAATGTCCTACGCTATTACATGGCTTTGGGGCAGTTACATAATAGGAGTGCGGAAAATAAAAGTCCTAATTAAACTATTACATCCCATAGGCAATTACATAATTGAAAAGAAAAGCGAAAAATCGTCAAACGGTATAACACAGTGAGAGATACAAATCGGAAAAAGGAAGAAAATTGCAATAAGAAGAAAATGTTAGTAAAAAGAAATATTTTTGAATGAGAAAAAAGGTTTTGGGTTAGTAATGACATTAATATGATAAGATAATTTTTTGGTAAGTTTTGAAATTGATTTGGTAATTTAAAAACAATTAAAAGTCATTTAGATGATTAATTAATAATTAAATTAAATATGCATGCAAAAATAATAATTTTAATGCTAAAAATTAAATAAGTATTTTTCTGATGATTATGCAAAAAATAAATATTTTTGGAGTGTTTTAGATGCATGATAAAAATATTTGAAGATAAATTAAAATAACATGAAAATATTAAAGAAAATAAGAAAATAAAAAAGTTAGTTTTGCAAGGTAAAGAGAATGGACATGCCAGGGATCGAACTGGTGTCCGCTGCAGAAATCCATACACGCGTTGCCATCTGAGCTAGCTTGCTTTTGTGTTTGGAAATTGCAAAGGTGTGATTATAAAGGAATATGTGTCCTGAGTTTTGAATTCAGCATACAGATCGGCCGTGTGGACCCAGGTGGAGCGGATGAGCAGATCGGATTACCGAAACGCCACATGTTGCATATATATGTATCTAATCTATAAATGAAACATTTCTAGCCTATATAGATTAGATTAGAGGCACTGCAAAGGCATAAGAGCATATAAGATAGGCTCACCAAAAATTCAAATAAAGAAGAAACTAATGCTAATGGATCCGTTTTCTAGATGACATAGCCCTTGAAAGCCCTATTATGAGCAGGAGAGGATTGGGGAAAACTAGAGGAGAGCTATTGAGTCACTACCTAAGAATATATCCTTTTAGCTTCTGAGCATAAAAATATCTTTTGGCGCTACGATATAACTCTTGAGGCATAGCGACCTTCTTTAAGCCATATTGTACGTGTCAAAGACTCTTTATTCTAGGTTAGCTCTCGAGTAAGCGAGAAAGAAAGCATTCTTCGCTCCATGAAAACAAGTAAGTATATCTTTAGTGGCGGGAAGAATAGAATGCTCAACATCAACGGGATGTACCTTATCCCTTTGGCCAGTTCAGTCCCTCTTTAGCATCTCAAGAATGCGTTGTTCATAAAACATAAAAAAAATTAGGTGTCTTGGTTTGCGCAATTGAAGAAGAAAATTAAGGGCTTGTTCTCGGATGCCCATAAATTGCCCATTTGCAAAAGCACTAGGCATAGAAGGAGGCATTATGAAGAGTTGTGCAAGTGACATTTTCAACTAAAGCGATAAATAAGCCAAAAGCGCACTTTAGATATACTATACTCTAGCTTTAGAGTTATAGGCTGCGACGGTGGAAGTTGAGGTTTAGGCTTGCCCTATTAGACTTTGCACCATCTTACTAGAAGAAATCTTCCTAGTTTCAAAGGTGCCTTTGTAGCAAGAAGGAGCATCATTGTGAGGGAATGGTCTCTTGCAAAGAATATAGGAGGTATTTCCCATACATAGGTGTTGTGCTCATGCCCATGCCATGGCAATGCAAAAGGTTCGAGGGCGGCCGTAGCTACAGGTTATTATTTTTTTAAGATTACATGCTTCCACAAACGAAGCCACGATACTGAGCTGGGCGGTCTTTCATATGTTTATAACGGCGGACAAAGCATTCCCACTACGGTGGAAGAGATGATTCGGCCAACCAACTAGAGGACAAGGTCAAGCAAAGTCATTGGAAAACGGCGTGGGCTGCAATAGGCCCACCGCCCGAAAAGCTTTGGTATAGGAAATAAAGAACCTAGGCGTGGAGGGTCCCCGCTAAGACTTTGCACTTGGCTGGTTCGCGTGGATCACTCATCTCTCAGCGTGATTCCATGATGATCGAAGGCTTTGGTGAGGAAAGAATTCCTTCCTATGCCCGGGTCTTGGTCTTTATCAAGGCTATTTGAACTAATCCGAATCGAGAAAAAGAAGAGGGGTTTTGGCTGTGACAAGGTCCAAAGAGATAAGTCTAGCGGGAAGAAGAGGCGAAAAAGAGGCGTGATTTCTTATATTAGAATATCTAAATAGAATAAATAATTCTCAGTCTTGTTGCCACAAGGAGGAAGCTAGCCTATGTGGAAGATAGCATATTCAACACAAAATAGTCGTCTTCTTAGTGCTTATCTCTTTTCGGTGAAAAAGATATCCATCTATACTAGGCCATAAGAAGCTGCGTCTTATGGTCCGGTCCATAGATTAGACCTTCCCAATCCTCTCGTGGCGATCCTGGTATACTATAATGTAGCCTTTAGCTCCTTATCATTAGCTCTTGCGCTTTCATTCAAAGGTCATTATAAATAGCCAGCCCTTGAAAAGACATATGCAAACACATAGACATAGACAATTTGGAGAGAGCAGGCATAGGACTACCAAAAGCTCACTACAATCTACAATCGGGATCCTAAATGCCTCTTGGATTGGATGACGGGGGGGACCATATTCGATTGCCTCGTATAGAACCAACCCCAAAAAGGTCACTTTGAAATGGCTGCCTCACTGGTAGACTCCTACCATCGAAGCAAACTAACTGCCCAACATGTAAACTTTCTTCGCCAAAGTAAAAGAATTGAGGATTATCTCTCTTTTTTATACATATGATTGCCGGCCAACAAGCACCACAGCGAATCCACGGTAGACAGCCCCAGTGTACCGAGATGACCGCCATGAGGTCCAAACCTACGAGCAGGTATTGGGCTCTTCACGTGTCATCGACGTATGTCCATAGCATGGGGACACGATGGGGACCGATGCCGTCCACAACAAGGCGCGTGGTCTTTGAGCTCGTTGCGAAAAGATAGATTAAATAGTAAAGAAGGCCTACTTCACATCTTGCAAGTTATGCGGAAAACCCAATAACAATGCCATTTCGTGGTGATTTGATCTTTGCGATATCCGGAACAAGGGAATCGGGATGCCGACCTTGCGAATATTAATTTTTGAATCGTGAGGTGTTGTATTATTTGTTATTTCTTTTCCGGTGATGGTCTTATTTTGGGCGGGGTATCCTCGGGATCCCAGGATTCGGGATCTCACCAATACAAATGTATGCTTAAGCGAGCTACTCCCGAAAATGCCTACGGAAGGGGTAACATTATCTTGCTGTGGGTTCCTAAACCTAGTAGAGTTGGTTCCAACCTTGAGACTTGAAGGGGTGCCCTCTCCCGGAAAGAATAGCGAAAAGTACTACTATTGGCACATTACAGATATGAAGGGAGCTTAGCGACCTATCACATACCAGCAAACAAGCGAAGCTATCAAGTAAGCAAGCTATAGCAGGGAGTAAGTCAATAATTTTAGTAGTGATAGAAAGGAAGCACGGATAGTGAGTTGTTATTCTAAAGTCTCATTTATATAAACAATACGGCTTCAAAAGGCGGTCCATCCTGCTAGTTCATGATTGATAGTGTCGGTAGGCCGCCCGTTGTCTTAAGTTCGATCATTGACAAAGGTTCAAGAAAGGGTAACCCACCTATCGTTGTGAAATAAGAGCACTCGATCGAAGACAATGTCAATTGGCCAGCCATATACGATGAGCAAAGCCGTACGGTGCCAAACTAAGTCCCAAGCTAAAGACAAGGATCACAAGAGAAAAAGCAAGACCGAATATCTTGAACTCAAATAAAACCAGCTTTCATACCGAAATCGAAGATGTGCTCGTTCTCTATGAATCGTAGTCTAGAGCCAAATGGCGTTCCACTTGACTTGAGCAAGAATAAGTAAATTTCCGGTCAAGCCTAGTAGAGCTCTGTCGACAAGACTAGCAAACATGCTACCAGGAAAGGAAGGAAAGAGATCGGAAGCAGCAAAACTGTCAAAGTATCCGTCTCTAGCCGCATTAAAGCGGATGGAAAACCCCAGGAATGAAATAAGTTACTCTACCCTCGTCGAACAAGGTTGGCTTCCTTTCTAAAAGGCCTATCTTTGCCTTTCTTGGCTTCTTTGCCTTAGCTAAGCTCCCTTGTCGGTTCCCAAAATGATTACGCTTGCCAACCGTGGAATAGCGAGATTTACTAATGATTTTATCGGTGAGAAGAGCCACTCTATATCCTAAAATATTCTATTTTAGTTAGCTACTCACTCGATCCCATTCGGATTAGTCAAAATAGAACTAGCGGATCAAGGAGAGAGAGGCTCATCGATCGGTATTAGCTATGGTTCCTTTTGTTTATTGATCGGCCCAGGCGAGAAGTGGAAAATTCAATAGATAGAGTAGATCCTATTCTAGATGGATTAGATAGAAACCTTACCTTAGCGTGATTCCATGCCTTACTTTCCCGATAAGCGGAATCTATAGATGTTCCCATGGGCGGTAACTAGGTCGAGTGCCCAAGGAAGCTTATCGAAGGGAGGTGGGCTGCTCTGCCAATGCCCTGGCCAGGGCGACTTATATCTACATCCATCCTAAGAAAAAGCCGGTGGGTGCTCTCTTCTAGGCCCGCGAGACTCAATAGTTGCGATTCACAGTTCCATTGCGACAAGATCATATTCTTCCTTTTATGATTCTAATAAGGCATTTATGCTCTGACAGGCGATTCATTACATGCATGCCCGTCCATTCTATCGTTCGAATAACATCCCTCTCGGTAGAGTGGCTCCCTCCACCGCCCTCTCTGTCCGCTAACTTGATTGGGGCATTTCCCTCACATCTTGAAAAAGCCCCTCTCTTTTATTTCTAACATTTCTCAAGAAATTTACCCGGTAAACTACTTCCTTTATTTCTAGTTTTCCCGTCAAGTTGAAGAAGACTCACCCCAAGTCGTTAGTGCTCTCTTCACCATAATAAGGAAAAGATCGAAACTTTCAATGTTTAGAAACCTCATCTCAATTTGTAGTTCAATCTTGTAGGCATTTTCACCAATGCGTTTGATAACTGAATGGTCCATCGCTCTAGGCTTGAGCTTAGCAAATTGTCCTCGCGAGCTCCTTTCGAAGATGAACCTACACGGATCACCTTCTTTGAACTCGAAAACTTGCGATGCTTGTTAGCTTGAGCTTGATACTTCTCATTTTGCTTAGTTCGAAATTTTATCGCTCATGCAACTTATAAATTTTCTTCAACCGCATCTCCACTAAAGTTGTGAGTAGGTGGAAGTGGAGCTCGATCGAAGGACTCTCGGGATTTTGGCCATAAGCGACAAAGGACTACTTCCACTAGCTTTAGATTAGGAGTCGAGAAGTCTTGACTGCCGTAATGGCGAAAGGCGAATCGGGGAAGGAGGCAAGCGATTCATAATCACTTTGCTTCGCCCTCTTCCCACCGATACCCATAAGCCCGTTAGGGTGAAGCCAAGGCTTAGGATGGAGAATAAAAACTCTCATTCGATTGCCACAATCTTGGTGGTCACAAGATGTACCATCCCAAGATGTACACCTCGTCTTTGTGCTTGACTTCTTACTCCAGTTGAGCGACGAGAAGGAATTAGCCCTCTGCGTCTTCACAAGATTGGTCTTGACACCAACCCATCATTGCACAGGAACCCTATATAGATAGGGCACCTTGGTATGACCTAAGGTGTGAGCTGCATGTATCATCCATCCATGTTGGATGCAAACTCACTTAGGTTTTGTAGACCATGTTAGTACCACGAAGGTGCGGACCGCTAAGGCGACTCTGATTCCCAAGTCCACAAGCCCGGGCATCTCTAATGATTTTATCCAGCCTCACCTTGGCGCACCCATCCGAGTTCACCTTTACCCTCCAAAAGATCGGGAAAGAAAGAGAAGCAAAGATGCAACTCAACTCTTAGTTAGTGATGCTTACCAATGGAGGATGTGGCCAATACGGATCGAGCCAATTCAAAGGCGAGTTTGAACCCGGAAGAACCATCTCCATTTCTATTTAGCAAACCAATGACCTTGCTCTTCTTCCATCCACCTACCCAATACCAAAGAAAGTTCTTCCGTTAGGCTCTATAAGCCGAGCGAAGATATAAAGCTTTCTGAATAGATCCGGAAAGTAATTAATTCAAGAAAGCACATGCAATCTCTAATTCGATAGATTGTCCCTTCTTTCTTTGCGGTTTTCTTTATTACCCCCACCCGGTCGAGGTATACCTTTTCCCTAGCTAGATTCCATTCAAAAGCGGATCTTGCCCTCCTCACGAATAAGCGGATAAAGTTATAGTTGCAGCTAATAAAGAGTTATTTAGCACTTTCAATTCGGTGGAGATGATGTACTAGCTTTTGACCGACTTAAGTAACCAACCTCTCTGGTTCCTTGGTTCTCACTCCTTATTATTTCTTTTTCTTCGCCTAGGGCTACCGACACTAACTTTCTTACTTGTCACGGAGGCTACCGCCCAAGCTTTTAGATAAGCTAAAGCAAGGGGTTTCGTCGTCCGATTGCCCTTATTAGATGGTCATCCGGAAATAACTTCCTTTTTAAGGAGACCCCACCCCAAAAGATAATGTCATCAAGTTTGGGTTTAGTTATGCTTTAGTGAAGGCTTTCGGTCTTTAACGAAATTGTAGAACTAATATTAGGCGGCTCTAAGCGATGAACTACTTTAGCATTTGGGGGCGGTTCCCTAAACCAAGCCTTTCCTTCTCTTCTTATAGCATAGCCCTTGCTTGGGCAAGGAAAGGCTCTAAGAAGAGTTGATGGGAGCCAAGGCAATTGATAATTTCATTACCACGGACCACTAACTAGCGTGAAAGGTGGAATAGCTAGATTTGACCTTATTAGTATCTTTTTATTGATTCGAGAAAACCTTGGATTTTCCGTTGAACCCTACGGACTTGAGTTGCTACAAGCGGAAAAAGGAGCATAGGTTTGTTTGCTTATCGAAGCCTAGAATCGTCCTCTTGTGCCATTACAACTTCAAGAAAGAAGGCCCCTTGCACTAATCGACATATTTCAAGAGAATAAAAGGTAAGGAAGGTTAGAAAGAAAAATCAAGACTTGGTTAGCGGGGCGCCCACATCTCTTTCTCCCCCCTTTTCTTTTGAGAAGCCGAACCTAGTCTTTGTTTGTGTGAGTTGTAGCGGATCACGTGGCTCGATGGAGGTTCCTCAGCGTCTTTTGTTTAAATGACTACCGCGTGCCATTTTACCTCAGTCATTTTGTGCTACTTGCTTTTTTTCGAATATCCTATAACGTACCATCTAGGTCTCGTCTTGTAAGCCCGGAAGGGAAGATGAAAGTGCTCCTTCTTCTTCTTACTCCCGCCCGATCAGGGAGAATTACTCTTTTAAATCTAGGATCCGACCACTATTTGGTACACTGGACTATGTTGGTTTCCAAGAGATCACTGATAAACGGGTACTCCCGGATGGAAGGAAGGTACATATCGGATATATAATTATCTTGCTCTAAGTTCTTTATTTCCCTAAAATAGAATTAGTACCTATTGGATGTAGGCCCATCTAGCATGAGGAATACTTGATGTCCTTGACACCTTATTAAAATAGTATATGTTGACAAAAGCGTAACATAGGGAAAGTCCTTGTTGTCCTTTCTCGACGACAGTTCGCCAAGGTAGATCGAAAGTCCTATATAAATATAAGGAGGTACATCGCATTATTACACCGTCAAAAGAACAACAATGAAAGACGAATTTCAATACATCATCGATCTCATAAGTATCAAAAGCTCATGCTATTTGAACGCGCTTTACTAAAATGCTCCCAGCACCTTTATGAGCTCTAAGATAGAGTATTAAACTAATGGGATCCAAGGTTTGTCCATTGGGATTAACGATCCTTAGAAACCTCCACAAGGCCATACGCTTTAGTTTTAGTCGCCGCTAAAGTGGTATTCTCCGAAAAACTGCGGTGATTGTAAATCCATCATTGGCTAAAGGCACGATGATTGACTAGTGCCAGTACCGCTTTTTGAAAGTATGTGAAATAAGTGAACAAATGATAAGAATAGAAGATGGGGCTTGCTTTCTGACGGAACGTAGTGCGGATTTTTTTGCGTTTCGAAGTGCATGCCCTACCCTAATTTAACAATGTTATCTCGATTTCGTCATGTTGAAACGAGTTATATAGATACAGGCTTAATTTGAAGGCTGGCGACTTATTACTCTCGAGATTCTTCGAAAACGATTCAAGATGAAAGAACAAAAAAAAGCAAAACAGCTATTTATAGTATATAAAGGAAACATCTATATTAGGTACATAAAACCGCTAACGAAAGGTAAGTGATTGATCTGCCGCTTTATTTACTAACATAGAAATGTCGTCAAATGGAAAGGCGGATATCCGTGATCGGTCTAAATCGAATGAGAAGGAACATGATGCACGTCAGAATCGATATAAGGAAAACACCGCTTCATTCAGCTCCACTTATCGCCTTACTAAAAAGAAAGGAGTTACACATAGTTTATGTTAAACCCTATAGGCTCTGCATATTGGAATTCCTTTACTTCTCGCTGGGAGTTATGTTCAACCAGTGAGTAAAGGATAGGGTTGAATATGGATTGAATGGAATAGGTCTTTCCCTAGCCGCCCGCCCTATAGAGGTCAACCGAAAATTCAAGGTGTACTTATAGGAAGACCCTTATTTCCGAGAACCACGATCATAGGATCGAGTCCGATCTCGGAATCCCTTTGGTTTAGCATGGCAAATAGTTTTAAGGAGGAGCAGGGGCTGTTGAATTTGTAAGACTCAAACCTCAAGTCAAACCTCTGAGTAATTACTAAGTTTTCATTGGATGGTTCATCGCTCCCAAAAAGCATATGTATGTGCTTGGTGAGAAGAAGTCCTTTTAGGTTATAGGGAAGGGGATAGTGTAAGGTTCCTCTCTATTGCCAAGAAGTAAAAAGACCAAATTCCACGGAAGGTATATCCACGAAGATATGATCAATCAGTCCAATGGGCACTGAAGGCACGGTAAATAGCCGATATAACTTCCTTCACTCTGCAGTAGCGAGAAAACACGTAAATCGGTAGAAGGTGAAAGCGGTGGTGGTGATCTAGTCTTCAAAATAAAATCTCGAAGAACTAGACAATACTTTGCTTACCAGCCTTACTAGGCAAGGCGAAACCAATCCTAGAACTACAAGATGATCGACTTCTCCTAACGACAAGTAAAGGCATACCGAACATAAAGGAAGCGGCTTTCCCTCTATTAGAAAACAAGAATGGAAGTCCATATAAATTAGGGAAGGAGAAAGCTCAAGCGTGGCATAAAAGCAGTGAGGTTCACGATCTTGTCTTCCTTGAGGCTAAAGCTTAAGTCTCAATCCGAAGTCAAAGAGAACTATTCAACAACATCCCTCTTTTCTACTACATTCCGGGGGTTTTGGTTGCTTGGTTTGTAACGTTCCTAATTTCTATCGTCAATAGATAAGGGCTCGACGATGTTATCTTTCCCCCCTTGGGAAGCGCTTTAACATAGTGAAGACTAGCTATATATCATGCTACTTCAGAAGCTATATGCTTATTTTCTTAAGACTAGTCTTAAGACTCATTCTATCCTATCTATCCACAGAGAGATCACTCTGTAAAGAGCCTCACCTAAAGACCGATATGACCTATTAGGCAGTGGATTCTCTTTCTTTATCTTCATCCGCCCCTACTCGTCTTTGCCACGCCATTTCCGTCATTTACAATGCCGTGATTAAAAATAATAAGGAAGCGGCTCATCTTTGATTCTAATGTGCCAATTCCTCTCTTCAATGAAAGATTGATCCGTCACTTCCGAAGAAAGGGACTCCTAGAGTGTGAACCCGGATCCGAGATGTGGAAACATTTGCCGAATCTACATCGCGAAGCCTATAAAGAAAAAATTTAAATTAAATATTATTGCTCCATCCGAATTAATTTCCCACCTACCTTGGGATAAGTGGTTCTTGGAAGCTTGAGACTTGAATGGTAATGACTTGAACACCCGATTCGGTATATTAATCTAACAAGAAGTTCATCCGTGAGGGTAATCTATACCGTGCTATAAGGAATATAAAAGCGGACTTGTATTTTGATTTTCTAGGATCTGGAAATGAGACTACGATGAAGTCAGGTTAAGCTCAAGTAGTGGTAGCTCGTGAATAACAAACTCTTTATTTAATTCCTACCAACTAAGTAAAGGAGTCGGTCAGTGGCGGATCATCGAAAGAATTCCATTAGTGAATCGTTATAGCATTTTGTATCGATAGCTTCTTTTTAGGAGATTCCGTCTTTGATCCATGCTTGCGATCTCGGTTGTGAAATTAAAATTCTATTTTGGCTTGGTAATGGTTTTATTTTTATTTAGGGAATGAATGTTGTTCCTTTGTTTCATCGCATAGAAGTTTTGTTTTGCCTAAGTCTGAAGATAGAGATAGATATGAATCATCCGCTATGGAAGGAGATGCGGCACTTGCCATTTCATCCCTAGCCTTCGTCTCGTATAGGACATTAGTTCGGTCACCCTTGGTATGCAAAGATCGTATCACGCGTGGGTGAATCATTAAATGAAGAATTTGCCAATTTAAATTTTAGTTATCGAGTGTAAATCAATGTTATGCCTTTTTAAGTGTTAGAAATATGATTGAAACCTTCCTTTCGAACCACAGAAAGTCGACTTCAATTAGTCGGTGTGTTAAGTATAGACTTTCCACATACATTAATAGGGCTTTTAGCCATTCGACGTTTGTCTCTTTTTCCCAATCTTTGCGAAATATAAGAAAGAATAGAAAGAAGCGGCTAAGCCCACTTGATAAAGCAAAACTAAAATGCGGGTAGCTCGATCGCTTCGATTGGTTTCGGTCTAATCAATGAATGTATAGGGTCCACCTAATATTTCCGATGCGATCTAAACGACCACATTCACATTGCTTGGGCTAATCAATCCAATAGCCGCTGTTCGATCCCAGGATCCTAAACTAGCGGATATTCGACCTATAGATCCCGTCGGATTGATCGACTCGGCGCCACCCCACGAAATCTTTTATTTGTTTCTTATATGGATGAATTCTTCTTCTATGCCAAAATTCCAAGTTGATTTCTTTCTCCAAGTCTTTTACTTTTCCCTTTTCCTAGGTTTGCTTCTTGAACTTGAGCGGGTTGTTGAGTCTTATTCCCCATATGATCGATAAAGCCTCTTCTTAAGAAAGCTAGGGCTAAAGCTCGGGGATGGAAGCCAAAACAAAGCGAAAGCATTCAAAGTGGAATGTCTAATTTTGTGGTAAGAATCGCCATTAAGTAACCATTTGAAGCGGAAGATCGATCGCTACCCACAGGTGAGAGGGGTGTCTTGAGCAATCAAAGCAATCACGACGACGAAAGAGGGCGGATTCGCAAATGTGTGTTCTCGGGTTATGCATTTAACATAGTATAAATAGATTCGGCAAGAGATTGCGCATAAGACTCTCTCGACACTATTAAGCCCATCACGAAATTCCGGACATTCATGAATCTACTCGAGCTCTTTGGCGATCCTTACCCACCTTTCATGTAAAAAGGCGACTCGCAAATGTTTATGGTTCTAAGGGCAAGTACCTCCTACTAAACGTCCTTATTGAAAGCAAGCGACACCCCTTGTTGAAATAAGATTCAATAAAGCAGACCACTTTTTCCTTGGGCGTAGAGAATAAAACAAAATTTCCCGGAAAGAGGATAAGAATCGATGTCGAAGAGGATATAATTTTCCTTCAATTAATTATTGAACCAAGTAGTGGCTCTTTCCCGACGGATGTTATCTAAATCCCTTAATTAAGGGAAGATGGAAATAATCCTAAAAGTCTCGATCATAAAGCAACCTAAATATGGCACACATCGCGGCCCCCTCGGATATTGGTTTTGAGAAAGGAACTATATCCTTACGTACTACGTTTTAAGCTATTCTAATACCGAAGGCTCGGCTCTTGTTTAGAGTAGAGGTAGGTCTCTTTTGGGCGTTAGCGGTGACTAGCTCGATCGAGGATTAAAGGCGTGAAAGAGTTCAAAGGAAGGTGTAAACAAGCGGCGAAAAAAGCGGGCTTTATCTCATTCTCATAGAGTGTTGAATACACTTGCTAGAAAATGCTATTGGCCTTTTCGGCTTAGTCACTCTCTCGTCGTTCGATTAAAGTTGAACAAGAAGAGTTGCTACGTGTAACATAAAGAAGGCGAGAATCGGGGCTTCCTCTAACAAGAGAAGAAGCCATTAGTAGTCACAGTTAGGCTTTGGTTTAATACCAATCTCCGGTAGTGTTAAAACAATAATAGTTATGCGGCTCGACCCTAGTTCTTAAAGCAGTATCACATGAAGAGAAAAGTCAACATGAGACTCGAAAGGCGCTCGGCGATAAATAAAATAAAATGACTCTTTATTCGGTGGACATGGCGGAGGCTCATGCACTTACACTTAGGAAAGGTTCGACACGGCTTTTATCTCTGACTATCTTACATTTGTATGTATGGCGGATTCATCTCGGGTCTTGAAAGCTTTTCATAGTCAAAAGTCGTCTGAGATCGCGATCGAGGGCCTATTGTTAGTGATGTGCGCAACTCACGATGTCCCACCACGGCTGGTCGGTATAAAGGGTGAGCAGTTAGCCAATGCTTGGCCGATTGGGTGGCAAAGCATCTTCGACTTAAAGTGTCGACCTTCTTGGTGCGAGTCCTCCACCAGCTAAGCTATTCTTGCTATTTTAAGAAGATCATCATTGTTTGACTTAGGCCTTGATGTCTTTTGATTTGACTTTCAATGCGGAATAAGAGCAGGCGAGATGATTCGATAGTAGGAACTCATGAGCGCTCATCCATTCTTTGTCGGGAACCGGAGGCGGGCATAAATTACCTTGATCGAAAGTGAGCCCTTCACGAGCATGGAAAGTCAAAGGATGCGAAGGCGCCACTACTCTCTTCAGGAAAGATAACTCCTAGGTTAGGCCGACAAGACATCAAGAGGAGAGAAAATCCCTACAGCTACCCCATAAAGAAGCTCGCTTCCTTGCTTACTAAAAAGCCGGGAGAAGCCAAGCATTTTTAGTACAAAAAGGAAGATATTTATATCGTAAGCCCTCACATTATGAGGCTGAAGGAAAGACTCACCTTCAAGGTCCTTAGATTAGACCAGCAGCTTGTTTGGCCGAAGGCGAATCAAAGCCGGAAGGAATTCTGAGACGAAGCACTTCAACTCCCTAAAATTTAGATCGAAGAAATGATAGGTCCGCCTATAACCCTATTAGCTCGAGAGCAATAAAATAAGGAGGAGGGACTACTTAGACTACTTAATCGATAGAGCCGGCACGATTCTTGGATCGAAGAAGCATAGGTACACTTAACAACGATCCGGATGAAACAACTCTTATCAGACCCGACTTATCTTTTTAGCGAAGAAAGATTGAAGTAGCTCTTACACTTACTATATTTAAATCTTTCTTATTTTCATATGAAAGAAGGAGAAACACTCTGCAACCAAGCAATTGGTGCGAGGCGCTCTGATCAATCGAGACAATGAGAGGCGGACTCTCTTTCTCTAAGGGACACTTCCTCATTTTTCCACCCTCCGTGAAGGGAGTACCATGTAGTTAGGAAGATGATCGATTCCTAAAGCATGTCTACTTAAGATCTCTATCCTTTACGGTGATCAAGATATCCCAAGAAGAGAGAGACGGCGCCTTAACTAGAGAGAAGGAAAGAGACACTTACTAGAAATCTGTTCCACTACGCTTTATTTCTCTCATCCTGACCATGACTCACCCTTTCCATCCCCCTCAAAGATCCACCCGATCGATGAAGACTTGAGCCGAACTCGCGGTGATCAAATCGACTTTGGAAGTAAATCCTCGGGAAAGCCAAAGGAAGGGCGGGATAGAGCTCAAGGCAGTGAAGCGAGAGAAGGATAAACAGACAAGGAAGCAAAGGAGAAAAGAAAGATCGGAAGAGAATAGAGGTAGCAGTTGAGCAGCAGTGAGACCCAACTCTGTATACTTAGCCGGGCAGGGCATTCCACGGATTCCACTTAGGGAGAAAGCCTTTCCCGTATCTATTTGAACCCGATCTTAAAATTTATATCCGGTGGACTTGGTAAGGTAAAGGGCCCGACTTATTTGATTTCAAATTAGAGTTCGACTTGTTGCCCTTTTTGTTTTGGGGATCAAGTTCCTTGCCAACTATCGACCCGATCTCTTTTAATTGGGGTATTACTAGCCTAGCCAAATCAATCACACTAAGCGAGCACCCAACTACGGCAAGGCCCCTTAATTGAGGGTTAGGTTAGTCAATCCGGCGGAGGCGCGTTCGTTGACAAAACCGCCGTAGGAATGGAGACCTTTCAATAGGCGGAGGCAGATCAACGAGAAAGAGGCCTACTCACTACAAGCGAATACACCACAAGATCGGACTGCACTCATGCCTCTGCCGCATCAAGTTGACCGACCCCCTAAGTAGTTCTTATCAATCATATACGTAGGTAGGTGCGTGATACGGTGAAGCGACTTTGTAGGATTTTGTATCCAAATGTGCGGATAGCAAGAGTCGCCACCGACTTTTATTTTATCAATTAAGGGAAGGTAAAAGTATGAGAAAAAGACCTTCGTTAGATTACGAGTTCGGGAGAATGGTTATGAAAAGGAAGGTATTAGCACCCCTTTCCATCCGTAGTTATCTACGGGCTCTTAGTTACTCTAGATCACTTTTAAAATTGCTTTATGTGTGTTTGACAAAATGTTTTGAAAAGGCATTTCGCTTTGACTTTGTAATGACTCATGTAGGAGTGTATACAAAGTGTTAGGAAATGTTTGTTTGAAAAAATTTGAACTTTGAAAAAGAGTGTGTGGTGTGAAAAGCATTTGTTTAGAGCAAGCAACTAAGAGACTTATTTACCCACTCGAATTGGTGTTTTGTTGTACTTCTAC
This sequence comes from Vicia sativa, assembly GCA_021764765.1. Classification (NCBI taxonomy): domain Eukaryota; kingdom Viridiplantae; phylum Streptophyta; class Magnoliopsida; order Fabales; family Fabaceae; genus Vicia; species Vicia sativa. The sequence goes on from CM038794.1 coordinate 11,301,750, forward strand.
ATTCCTTTAGAATAGCGTAGCCATACCATTAGTTAGTAGGTAGCTCCATTCGTTGGATGTAATCGGGACATTCGAAGGGACATCGGATGATCATAAAGGCAACTTGTAGGAAGTATCCTAGCACATTCGAAGGACTATCATCATTTTCGTGGCGACAATCGAGGTCAAGATCATGTATTCGGAGGCGGCGTCGTGGGTCTATGATCTTTGTATCGAAGGGACTATGATGATTTGTTTGGAAAGCAGCGGTGCTAGGATACCTCGTTCGAGGGACATGACCATTTTGAAATCGAAGGCATCGAGAGAATTACCTAAGGGGTGCGTGTGTGAGAGAAGTGTGTTGATTTGGATATTTTGTCTTGAAATTAGTGTGAGCTATGTCCAATTATTATCTTGCCATACCGCCTAATTACTAGCAATTGATAAGGGTGCGGAAAGTAAAATGCGGAATGTAAAGATGCGGAAAATAAACCTACGCTATTACATGGCTTTGGGGCAGATACATAATTAGGAGTGCGGAAAGTAAAAGTCCTAAATTAAACTATTACAACCCATGAGCAATTACATTATTGAAAAGTAAAATAAAAGCGGAAGAATAAATGCAGATCGGATCAACTGTGAAAGAATAAGAAAATCGGAAATATGATGAAATTGAAATAAGGAAAATGTTAGAAAAATGCAATTTTAATATGAGAAAATTTATGCATCTGGAAATAAGGTAAATAAGCTATAATAATTTTTGGGATTTTTGGAAAAGATTTAATAATAAAATGCAATTAATAATGGTTTAAATGCTAAAATAAAAATAAAATAAATATGCATGCAAAAATTATATTTTTAATTTATTAAATTAAATAAAGGTTTTATGAAAATAATGTAAAAAGAAAATATTTTTGATAATTTTTAATGCATAAATAAAATATAGAAAAAATTAAAATATGATGAAAATATTAAAAATAATGAAAATATGGAAAATATTTGAGTTTGGAAAAGTGTAAAAGGATTATACGAACCGGGAATCGAGCTGAGACATCCCTTTCAAACTATAATGATATCTTGACCAAGCGAGCAGCGTGCGCCTTGTTTGAAGCGGATTGGTTTGAAAATAACAACGTCATCTTTCCCTTTCCTCCCTTCGCGCGGTTCATCGTCTTCTTGATTTGAATTTTCAAAAGATAGCGTCGGCTTTGGCTCGGCCTCTGATCCCAACTACATGGAAAATCAAGCACAAGTAATATAAATGCATTGTAAATACATGGTTCGATTCGGGCATCGTTCGAGTTCATTGGTCATGGTCCCATGGTCCAATTTTCCTTTAGTGAAACCCTAAAAGCGGCACGAAACCCTAGTTATGGCAAGTATCGATCCGCCATGGAAACTCAATCAAACTATCGAAAGCTTGCAAACTTCCATCTAAACACAAAACAAACCACAAAACATGTTAAAAATGCATGAGAATTAAAACACGATTTTGAATTTTTGAGAACAAACCAAACTCGGATTCCTTGATTACGGATAGTTTTGGCAAAGTAAGTATCTGGATTCACTCGGAGGTGTCAAGGGCGTGTTACGATGCTTGGAATCAATGAAGCGATCCAAAACCATGGCAAGTTGCTTCAAGTGCGAAAATTTGACTTTAGGTTAGGGTTTATGGAGCAATTTTACATTCTCTCTTGATTGATATGCATTGTGTATATATCTTTGGAAGGATTTGAGATTGAATTTGGAAAGATTTGATCAATAATCAATGATAATCAAATTTGATTTTTCATGAAAATCAAATTTTCAAATTGATCAATTTCAATCCAATCTTGCCTTTTTGCTTCAATTCGATTTGGCTAGCATTTGTGAGTTAATTGGACATCAAGGAAAGAATAAAAATCAATCTTTCAATTAATTTTGATTTTATACTTTATTTTTGAATTTAATTTGTATTTAAATGAATAAATTCCAAATTAAATAGAAAAATAAACCAAAAATTCGTGGCATTGGGCTTGGATATTCCTAATTGCTTGAGGAACAAGTTAGGATGAAGAAAAGATAGGCCCATTTGCAAAGATTTGATTTTTGAAGTATCTCTCTTTGTGCATTCTTTCAAAATTGCCCAACTTGTGAATGGTGCAACTTGCTCAATTTTCCACATTTTGAGAGTTCTTGGACTTTTGGAAGCTCTAAGAGTCCTCTAACCAATGTCTTTGGTCTCATCTCAATTGGAGTTACCATGCTCAAAATATCTTCAAAACAAAAGTTGACTTTTGTTGACTTTGAAAATGACTGTAATGTTTTGAGCTATACCTCTCAAATGAAGCATTTTTGGACATTCTTGTGAGACATGAAGTTGTAGAGAATTGAATTTCCTTCAAAACAAGAGGTGGTGGAAAAATTTACGAGAAAGTATGAGAAAGTTATGATCGGTCAAAGTTCGGTTGACTTTTCATCTAGAAACCCTAATTTAGAAAGTTTGACTTTTGGGCAAATCTTGAGTTTTCTTGATGAATCATGATCAACCCTTGATCAAATGATGAATGTAACTTCAAAATGAGGATGTTGACCAAAAATCGAAGTTTTGGTGTATGTTGACCACGATTGACTTTTGTCCAATACACTCGATTTTCATCCATTTGAGCAATTATGCGGGAAACTTGACTTGTGAGGCTTGAAAATTGTCATGGAGAATCTTTGAAGCATATGAGGAGGCATGAAGACCATTGGAGATGTTGGAAATCCATCTTGGCTTGAGAGATACCAAACCCTAGTTTGGGTTGATTGTCTAGGAGAGTTTGTCGATCGACTCTTGAGGAATCCTTGAGTATGGATGTATGAAATCTCTTGAGTAGATGGAGGAAAATTTTGGGGTATGACACTGCCCTGTTCAATCTTCTTGTCTTTGGAAGGGTTAGATTGACATGCTTGTCTTCGTGACACGGAGGTAGAAGATGATTGAACAAAATACACAAAATTTTTCATGGTTGGTGGATGATGCGGGAATGGGCTTCTGATGCCATTTGGAAGTTGGAGACTTAGACTCGGGAGGAGCGGAGATGGGCTTAAGATGCCATCTAGACGATCGGGGTTGTTAGACTTAGATGAGCGGAGAGATGGGCTTAAGATGCCATTGTGCGTTAGAACTTCGTGATCACTTTGAATGAATAAATTAATCAATCATTGAATAAGTTCGCCCTTCCGTGGTCTTCGGATAATTTTTACTCGTCGGTTGGGGGAATCACGGACTGTTGCGAAGGCGGTCTTCGGATAGTTTTCCGTCGGCTCGGGGCTTAATCACGGACTGTTTGCGTCGAAATGGCTCATTACTGTTTTGAGAAAACAAGAAAACTTTGATAGAATATTCGTTAGTTTTATGCAAAGTATGATGCATGACGGTGTATATGAATGACATATGCATGAATTATGACTTTATGAGAAATGTATGAATGATGAATGTTGTGATATTTCAAAACATATCCATCTTGAAGAAGATCACGGATATTACATTTGAAGATTTCTAACGGCTTGGGGATTTGAGTAGGTGAGAACCACCTTTTGAAGGAGAAGAAAGATATCTTGGATTCCTCCGATGCACTATCGACCAAGTCTTGGGCCTAGACATTGTTGAGGAAGGTAGAGATTTGAGAAGCTCGTTGTTGGAGATCTCATATATAGACCTGCTTGAGGAGAATGGGAGGCGATCCGTTGGGGACCTTGTATGTAGATCCTGTGAGGAAATTTAAGAGATACTCTTTGGGGATTTCAGTGTAGATCTCATTGGAGAACATTTGATGGTTCTTGAGAGAGGGCTTGAAGAGTCTAGAGTCCGTTGTAATCTCTGGTGGGGAATAGAAGGTGTATGTTTCCTCCGATGCACTATCGACCAAGTTTGAGTCTGGATCTGCTGCTTAGGGAGAGGGAGGATTGAGAAATATCATGGGGATGAAGTGTTCTTGCTTGGAGGCGATGTAGCGTTGCTCGGTTGAGTGGAATCCTTTGCTTGTGGATTAACATATACTCTTTGGGAAGGTGTGTTGTGGTGACACCTTTATGCTCTGTGGGGAACTATTTGGTGACTTTCGTCGTCATCCCAATTCACGGAACACTAGTAAGTACCTTTGAATGTTCACTTTTCATATGTTTGCGGGAGATTTTCTTGTCAAATCGTATAGTCATTCAAAGCAAGCGTTGGACTTATTGCAAATAACTATAGAAATTGTAAAGGGAAAGAAATGTATTTATTTGACGGTGGCGTATGGCCAAGTAGTTTGTACATAAGAAGGTAAAAGCTGTCGGAAACAATCTCGTTAAGTTCCAACTATGCTAGTACTCATATATTTCAACTATCTCATCTCCTTCTTTGTCGGTAGAAAGTGAATAGTGATCTTAGCCATTTGAACCTTGAATCTTGATAATAGTGCAGGCGGTGATCTGGAAGAGACATAGTCGTGCGCTTAAATCTAACTTTTGCCTAGACCGCCCTTTCGGGTTTTGGTCTAGGGATACCCTTTTTGCCCAACCGCCTTTTCGGGTTTTCGACTTGCGGGTGTACATGTTTTGTATATATCCTTAACTTTTGCCGAACCATTTTGGTTAGCAGGATGCCTATTTTGCCTAGGCGATCGACCTAGCGGGTCTCTTTTATCGTAGTATTTTTTGACTATATCTGCGTTCACGAGGTGTGGGAAGTCTTCACCATCCATGGTGCTAAGTATCATAGCTCCGTAGGAAAATCTTGTCTTGACTACAAATGGTCCCTCATGGGTGGGAGTCCATTTGCCCACAGGATCACCTTGTGGAAGAATGATGCGCTTGACTACTAGATCACCAACTTGGTAGACTCGGTGCTTGACCTTCTTGTTAAATGCTCGATCATTCGTTTACGATAAATCTGTCCATGGCGGATGGGCGAGTCGTTCTCATCGATCAAGTTAATGCGGTCAAGCCGTATGCGAACCCATCGTCTTCACCTAACTCGCCTCTGGAGGACTACGGTTGAGGGTATCCGAACCTCGATGGGTAAGGCCTTCCATACAGTATCTGAGAGAGAAGGGGTTGCCCTGTCGATGTTCGTCTTGAAGTCGATAACCATGAAGAGCAAATGGTAACATCTCATGCCAATCTTTGTAAGTCTTGTCATCTTGTATAATCTTCTTAATGTTCTTATTGGCGGCCTCCATGCGCCATTCATCTTAGGCCGATATGGAGAAGAGTTGTGATGCTTGATCTTGAATTGCGTGCGAGTTCGGTGATCATCTTGTTGTTGAGATTGGAACCGTTATCGTGATAATCCTTTCGAGTGCCATACAAGCAGATAAGATTATGCTTGATGAATCGAGCCACTACATTCTTGGTAACAGATGCATACGAAACTTCTACCCACTTGGTAAAATAATCGATTGCCACAAGGATGAAGCGATGTCCATTGGAAGTGTGGGCTTAATCTCTCCAATCATGTCAATGCCCCATTGCAAAGGCCACGGAGAAGTTAAAACATTCGAGTCTTGGAGTGCGTGCACTTTGTCGGCATAAATCGGCATTTGTGACAAGATCGAGCATAAGCGGTGACAATCGACTTCCATGGTGGACCAATAGTAACTGTTCTCAAAATCTTCTTAGCCATGGTGTGTCCTTTGGAGTGGGTACCAAATTAGCCTTCGTGTAACTCTTCCATGATCGCATTCTTTACGGTCTACAGTAGGATAAGCACAAGTCGTGGTTGCGCTTGTATAAGATGCCGTTCTTGAGAAAGAATTTGGAAGCAAATTTTCTCATGAACTTCTTATCATTATGAGATGCCCTGCGGAATATTCACGAGTCTCAAGATATCTCTTCACGTCATAGTACCAAGGTTTCTCTTACGTCAAGCTCACAACAATCTGTTGGTTAGTCGAACCTCTCAATGATGATCGGGGAGCCTCGTTGTCCCATCTAACCTTGAACATAGGCGACATAGTAGCTAATCGTCATGGTGATTCTCCTCTCGTGGAATATGATTGAAAGTAATCTCTTCAAAAGGAATCAAACTCGGGACATGCTCTCGTCGGAATGAGATTCGGATGCTTCGTATCCACTGCCTAATCGGTGATCACTAAAGGAGTCTCCATACACTCGTAAGAACTTGATTCTTAAGTCAATAGCGACTTTAAGACCCATGATGCACGCGTACTCGGCCATGTTGTTAGTGCTGAAACATAATCTGGCGGTGAAAGGGTATGTCGCTGCGGGGGCGTAATGATGGCGCCAATGCCATTGCCAAGTGAGTTTGAGGCTCCATCAAAGACCATAGTCCATCGGGATCCTTGTTCGGGTCCTTCGTTTGGGCACGATTCTTACATAATCTGTAACTAGTAAAACATCTTACGTGGAAATTGAGCGCATAGGCGATAGTCATCTACGACGATGAGCCAAATGATCGGCTACTACACTTCCTTTGATCGCTTTACGAGAAGTGTCTTTGGATGTCATATTCGGTCAAGATCATTTGCCATCTTGCTATTCTTCGGAGAGCTGGTTTCTCAAATATGTATTTTATCGGATCCATCTTGGAAATCAACAAGGTAGTGTGAGTCAACATATCTTGTCTTAGTCGTGACAGCCCACCAGCGTTGCAAGTTTTCTCGTGAGTATCTTGTTTCACGATCGGTAAACTTTTGCTAAGGTAGTATATTGCATGCTCTTTTCGACCGGACTCGTCATGTTGCTAACACACCCCATTGAGTTCTCTAACCTTTGTCAAGTACATGATAAGAGGTCTTCCTTGGTAGGCGGCATCGGGATAGGAGGATTACGTAAGTACTCCTTGATTTTGTCAAAAGCGATCGGCAATCGTCGTTCCATTCCACTACTTGATCTTTCTTTAGTAACTTGAAGATTGGCTCACAAGTAGCGATTAAGTGTGCAATGATACGGCAATGTAGTTCAATCGGCGAAACCTCGACTTCCTTCTCGGTGCGGGAGTTGGCATCTCTTGAATAGCTTTAACCTTGGCGGGATCAACTTCAATACCTTTACCACGACAACAAACCCTAGGAGTTTTCGGATCGACTCCAAAGGTGCACTTGTTGGGATTAAGTCTCAATCATACTTCTTCAACTGTCAAGCAGTTTACGCAAATGATCAAGATGTTCTTCTTGATGCGTGATCGAGCTATCATGTTGTCGGCGTAGACCTCTATCTCGTGATGAATCATGTCATGAAATAATGTCACCATAACGATGATAAGTGGCGCCGCGTTCTTCGATCCGAGCATAACCTTGTAGCGAAAGTGCCCTTGTGTAACAAAGTAGTCTTCTCCATGTCTTGGGAGCCATTTTGATCGATTGTAACGGAGAAACCATCCATGAAGGAAAACCTTATCTTTGGCGGTGTTGTCAACGAACATCAATATGAGGAAGTGGGAAATCGTCTTTCGGACTTGCTTTGTTCGGATCTACGTAATCCACACACATTCGTACTTTACCATCCTTCTTGAGTCGGGTACCACATTTGCAACCTGGGGATAAGAGGTGACAGCTAAGAAACCGGTTGAGCTGCTTCATAACTTGGCTTTGATTTTCTCGACATCTCGGGACGCATCAGCAGACCTACATTTCCTTTGGGAAAACCTTCTTTATCGGCAATCGATGTACCACAATATCAATGTCTAAACCGGGCATGTCTTCGTATGACCAAGCAAAAACCTCAATATCTCGTAGCATACGAACCAACCTTTCTTTAACACTTTGTTCTCAAGACCCGCTCCTATCTTGATCTCTTTTACATCTTCGTCGATTACCCAATTCACAACCTCGACTTGCTCTTCGTGTGGTGTATAACTCGCTCTTCTTCTTGTAGCGATCAGGCAAGTTCTCCGGCACTTCACAATCTTCCTCACTTCGTCTTGACTTGGTAGATCGGATTATCGAAGTCATATTTAGCACTAGCATAGCATTATGAGATTCGGAGTGATTACGCGATGTATCACGTGGGTGTGTGTAAGAAACACATAGCCTTTTGAAGGGTGATAAAGTAAAGAAAGAAAACAAACAATTGAATGCAAAGTCCAGAATTTATTGAATGAAAATCATAAGCGACGGATAAAAACCCTCATGAAGCGAGCCATGGCCCGGGCAGGCACAGGCTTTCAAAGTTTATTGTTGAAACATAAAGAAATCGAAAAGTATAACAAAACAAAGCAATTACTCGACTAAAGGAGATTGGTATAGCGTCTTGATCTTCCAATTCTTGAGCCCATGATGCGGAGTTGGGAAGATCCACTTGCGATGTCGAAGCCGTTGTCGTCGTCTTCTAGCATGGATTCCACTTTGGTGATGCGGAAAGGAAGTTGGCGGCACGTTCGCGGCGTATCATCTTGACCCTTGATGGTGAAGCCTAAACCGGTCTTGTCGGTTGAAGGGAAGATCGGGCTGTCCCCAAATAGCACTACCTCCTTGTTCAACGATGGCTTGAGCATCTTTCGGTGAGGCCATTCTAGGTGGAGCTTGCGTAACCGGGGAGTGGCGAGAGTCAGGCATGACTCGGGTATTGTTTCAAAAGCTTGCGGGAGTCTCGAAGAATTCACCCTCCATCTCAAGGTAGCGGAATAGTAGATGGTGACCATATACTCTTCTTCACCACGTAACAACTTCCCTTTCACGGGTACTTGATTTCGATGCAAGTAGAGTATGCCTTGCCCATGTATCAAGGCGTCCAAGTAGGCAAGAATAAGCGGACGAATGTCCATGACAAAGAAAGTAGAGTCAAAAGTCGGGAACCGACTTTATGATGATGAGCTCTCCAATCGTGCGCTTAGAACCATCAAAAGCTCTCACGATAATGTCCTGGGTCTCGAACCAACCCTTGACATCAAGTCGATCAAAAGCGGTCTTGGAAGGATATTGAGCGAGCCGGTATCCACAAAACATGAGACAAGGTAGTGCCCTTGCATTCAATGGAGATGTGCAAGGCCTTGTTATGTTTCTTTCGGAAGAGTCAAATCGACATCGGAGAAGCCTAGGCCGTTGTTGGCGGCCAGGCTAGCAATACAAACTTGAATTGATCGGTAGTAGTGTCTTGCGGCACATGAGCATTCTTGAAACTTCACCAAGGCGTTAGCATGAGCCTCGGAGCATAAAGCGAGCAAGCATGGAGATCTTGGGGTCTGTCCCAATTGTTCCACAACATTGTAATCACTTTTCTTGATAATTTGAATTTCCTCCATTTCTTGTTTGGAGGTGTCTTGATAACTTCCTTTGGCATACGGTTGGCGGGATGAGTTCTTGGTTCTTTCCCTCTAGTAGGGATATTGATTGAGTATTTGGAATGCATTTGAGTCATGATGTCTTTTGGAGGAGAGATCTGGAGAGAATACCCTTCGGTTCGGTCACCTTCTTGGATCCGGTGATGTTGTCAATGTCGGGAATAGAAACTTCAATGGTAAGATCTTCAATAGTCGGAGGGTCTTGCTTGACACCATGATAGTAAACATCGACTCCATAATTCCAAGGGATAGCCTTGTCGGAGGAATATGGGCGGTCTTGGAGAAGTGATAATGAGAGGTGCCACTCTAGGCACGGAATCGAGAGGAAATCCTTATAGTGTTAACATCGGCATAGTCTTAAGAAATCGTCACCCATCCGTCGCCTTAACATCTTCAATAGGAATCTTGTAACTATCGAGGGCAGTGTACTTCACCATGTAATCATACTTTCCACTTGGCTGCCCCAAGGTATCCCACACAGATGGCAGTTTCGTTCGCATTGTCGATCTTCAACTTAGACATTTCTTCACACTTACGCACGGTGGTTTGAAAATAGTATCTCACGGTTATCCATCATACCTTGAACCGTCTTCTCAACCAAGCACAACCATCGGTGCGGATGGGCACCAGCGACAATCCTCTGGACATCACGGATTGACAGGCTTAACAAATTCTTCTTACGGTCATCGGAGGAATGGTCAGTCATCTATGTTGAAAACATAAGTATCGTCACCTGTGACATTGGAACTTTTGTCATGGTTAGGCATAGGCGCGTTGATCACATTGGTCTCAGCGGAGGGTCAAACTCAATCTGCTTAGCTTGATCATATCTTGAATCTTGTTCTTGAGCCCAACAATTGTCGATTTCGTGCCAGGCTATTGGAATGGTAAGCACACTTAGCATTAGGATTGTACTGGAGAGAAGTGTTGACATTACGAGGAGGATCCTCAAGGTAATCAATACTTTCAACATGTGTTGCAAGGCTTGCGACAAAGGCATGTTGATCTTAAGTAAACTGTCTTCGTGGCGCGTTTGGTTCTGTGCGTTGTCTGTTGAGGTTGTCTTGATGTAGGATTGGAGATCCTGCTGCCCACAGTTGAGCGGATCGGTCTTGGCTCGGCTTTTCGACCATACACATTAGCTTCTTTCTTAGCACCAAAGATCTCTTGCGACATTTGAAGATGACTCTACATGAATCTTCCCACTCTTGATACCGACTTCAATCGCTCTTTGTCAATATCAGCTCGGTGAATCCGGATGAAGAATTTCAATCGGATGATTGAAGAATGGGCTGTCGGTGTTCCCATAAACATATCAACCAACTCCCTATTGGACAAGGGTGGTTGAACTCTGCTGCTAGATCTCTCCACTTGAGCATACTCCTTGAACTTCTCGTCACGACCCATAGACATGCTTTGTAGTTGCATGCAGTGGGTGTCAATTGACATTACTCATCATATGCAGAAAGCATCGGTAAATCACTCCAAATACGGATACGGTCATTCTCTGGTGATAGTACCATTCCAAGCGGGTTCGGACAAACTCTCTTGAAAATAGTGCATCCACACTTTACATCATCGGTGTGGGGATTGATCTTACGGACATAGGACTTCAAATGTAGCTTAGGGCAAGACATGCCATCATACTTAGCAAAAGTAGGAACTTTGAACTTGGGAGGAATCACAACACGAGAAACAAGACTCGGATCATCAAAGTTCAGCCGGACATCTTGAGTTTTCCACGCATTGAGCGGTCTTCAAGTTGTTTGTACTTGTCATCTTCCTCGAGTGTTGGCTATAATCGGATGATCCTCTCCTCCTTTCTTTGGCTCAGCTGCTCACCTTCATCACCTTTGGTACTCCCTCGGTATGGACACTTCCTTGAGAGAGCTCAATCGGTGACCACTTTAGGACCCCTTTGAAGCGTCTACCCATGTTGAGGAGACCAACAACCTTCTTCTTCTTGTTGATGAGCTTCTTGGATCTTCTTGGCCTTGGACCAAGTTGGTGAACATCTGCTGGCCAGGCATTACGAGCACAGAGATCTTTGTGGTTTGTTCAAGAGCCATTTACGCTAAAATAAATAGCGAGCAAATGAGAAAACCAATCTCAATGTACAGTGATGCAATGTTATGCTATGATATGCAATGTTTATGCGAATGCAATGCAATGTTTTCAAGGACCTAAGAGATTTAAATTTGTTAAACAAACAATGAACAAACATTTATTAGTACTTCTCATTATTCTTTTTTCTTTTTAAGTACAAGAGATAGTTCAAAGCAATAAAAGAAAACAAATCAATCCTAAAGCTCTAAGTCTCCCATGGGCGCTTCCTCTTGGTGCCGATGTAAGCGTTGATGTTTCGCTCCTCGTGAAGTAGCTTGGTCAATTCTAGAACCTTCTTCTCACTTGCATATTTGAGCTTCAAAGGTATCCTTTCTTCTTTAAAATGAATCGGGATCTCTTCAAGTCTTCAAAATCGGTAGGCATGTCGGGATGGAGAACAGCATAGGTCGTCACCTATAGCAGGTTCCATAATTCTTGGTAGAGCAGTGAATGGCATCATGAGGTTTTGAGCTCGAGCTCGCACCCATTTGAGGTAAGGTTCCCAAGGAATGGAGTTGGTGCCCCAAAGTCTTGGTATCGGTCTTCTTTACCATGCCCCAGCGTGTATAAACCTTAAATCGGTAATGCGGAGATCGTGATTGTAGTCGAACACAACATCTTGGAGAAGCATATCATGTGGACCATCTCTTGAGCAAAACCAAAGCGGCGTAGAGCTAGAGAAGGGTTGTAAGTAATACCTCCCTTATACCAGGTGGTACATTAGGAACTCTCCTGCGCTCAATGAATGTGAAATCCTTTTGAGAGAAAAGATTCCAACGGATGTCGGAATGAGAGAGTGACATCAATCTTTGAGACCATCTCAACCTTTGTTCATTCTTCAAAGCGATGGAGGAAGGTGCGAAATAAACCACCTTGAAAGTAGCAGGACACAACACATGAGAGTTCCTTGTCGCTTAGTAGTGCAGTGTGGAGAGAATGTAGAATGTCTCCAAGTAAGGTAGGCACTGGATTGCGGGTAAGAAATAACTTGATGGCGTTGACATCTATGAATTGATCCGAGTTAGGGAATAGAACCAAACCATAAATTAGCAAGGCCACAATGTTCTCAAATGCATGGAAACTCATAACTTTGAGGAATTCTCGGGCTTTCTTAATTAAGAACTTGGAAAGTAAACCCTTAACTCCACTTCTAGTTTCCCAATTGGCTTCATATCGAGCGCTTAAGATGTAAAGCGGATGCAATGTCTTGAACTTAGGGACCTTTTCTAAACGGTGAATGGCATTTGATCAAGAATAGGTACCCCAGTAGCTTAGAGAACTCTTCTAAGGTAGGAACCAAGCGATAATCGGAAATGTAAAGCAATGGTGTTTGGATCAAAGAGCTGGAATAGGACATGCATCATATCTTCTTCAAAGCAGGAGATAACCAAATCAAGTAGATAACCATGTCTTTTGATGAGCTGAGCATGGTGGGAATTTCGAAACCAATTCTTTGAGTGAGAAGGATACCCATGAAGTTGATTCGGATAGTCTTTCTAGAAGCCATAATCCCTACAAAGCAGAGCAAAGATAAATCCTAGGTCCTTGAAATAGTTAGAAATGATATGCAATGCAAATGATGTCATGATGTCATGTTTAGCACACAAACAATTCACACAATGAGCCTAGGTTTAAGGCTTGCATGAGGTATAGGTGATTACCCTACCAAAAGTTTGAGTTGGTTCATCTGTCCTATAATAGTAGGGTTCTAGGAATCTCATATCACGATCTTTCTCGTGGCGCTTATTTCAATCTGACGGCCAAGTGGTCGATCGAAAATGTCCCAAAGTCGGATCTCAATGGCGTAGCATCGGTATCAACCAACCTCGGTCTACACAAAGCCGGCCATCTCACTACCTTCTAATGGCCAAGATGGGTCAATTAAGGTTCTAAAAGTTTAGTTAGCGCTTGATGACACCACGAAGCCAAATACTTTCTTCAACTTGGGAATGAAGAGTATCGGGGCAACCAAAGTGTCACGCTAACGTAGCCATCATGTTGACCGCGTAGTTATCGTCTAGCGGTCGCGATGATCTAATGCTACTTACCTAAAAAACCCGGATCCGGTGTAGGATCCCCACAAATATAATACCCAAGCAACCCTTAAAGATAAAGCAACAAGTCAAGCAAAAGCAATAAAAGTTATCTAGAAATCCCTAAGGCAATTCTCTCTTTTAGGGTATTATCCCAGTAGTCGCGATTACGTGATACGGTGGCCGACTTTGTAGGATTTTGTATCCAAATGTGCGGATAGCAAGAGTCGCCACCGACTTTTATTTTTATCAATTAAGGGAAGGTAAAAGTATGAGAAAAAGACCTTCGTTAGATTACGAGTTCGGGAGAATGGTTATGAAAAGGGAAGGTATTAGCACCCTTTCCATCCGTAGTTATCTCGGGCTCTTAGTTACTCTAGATCACTTTTTAAAATTGCTTTATGTGTGTTTGACAAAATGTTTTGAAAAGGCATTTCGCTTTGACTTTGTAATGACTCATGTAGGAGTGTATACAAAGTGTTCGGAAATGTTTGTTTGAAAAGAATTTTGAACTTTGAAAAAGAGTGTGTGGTGTGAAAAGCATTTGTTTAGAGCAAGCAACTAAGAGACTTATTTACCCACTCAGAATTGGTCGTTTTGTTGTACTTCTACATTCCTTTAGAATAGCGCTAGCCATACCATTAGTTAGTAGGTAGCTCCATTCGTTGGATGTAATCGGGACATTCGAAGGGACATCGGATGATCATAGAAGGCAACTTGTAGGAAGTATCCTAGCACATTCGAAGGGACTATCATCATTTTTCGTAGGCGACAATCGAGGGTCAAGATCATGTATTCGGAGGCGTCGTGGGTCTATGATCTTTGTATCGAAGGGACTATGATGATTTGTTTGGAAAGCAATGGTGCTAGGATACCTCTACGTTCGAGGACATGACCATTTTGAAATCGAAGGCATCGAGAGAATTACCTAAAGGGTGCGTGTGTGAGAGAAGTGTGTTGATTTCGGATATTTTGTCTTGAAATTAGTGTGAGCTATGTCCAATTATTATCTTGCCATACCGCCTAATTACTAGCAATTGATAAGGGTGCGGAAAGTAAAATGCGGAATGTAAAGATGCGGAAAATAAACCTACGCTATTACATGGCTTTGGGCGAGATACATAATTAGGAGTGCGGAAAGTAAAAGTCCTAAATTAAACTATTACAACCCATGAGCAATTACATTATTGAAAAGTAAAATAAAAAGCGGAAGAATAAATGCAGATCGGATCAACACAGTGAAAGAATAAGAAAATCGGAAATATGATGAAATTGAAATAAGGAAAATGTTAGAAAAATGCAATTTTAATATGAGAAAATTTATGCATCTGGAAATAAGGTAAATAAGCTATAATAATTTTTGGGATTTTTGGAAAAGATTTAATAATAAAATGCAATTAATAATGGTTTAAATGCTAAAATAAAAATAAAATAAATATGCATGCAAAAATTATATTTTTAATTTATTAAATTAAATAAAGGTTTTATGAAAATAATGTAAAAGAAAAATATTTTTGATAATTTTTAATGCATAAATAAAATATAGAAAAATTAAAATATGATGAAAATATTAAAAATAATGAAAATATGGAAAATATTTGAGTTTGGAAAAGTGTAAAAAGGATTATACGAACCGGGAATCGAGGGAGACATCCCTTTCAAACCTAATGATATCTTGACCAAGCGAGCCAAGCGTGCGCCTTGTTTGGAAGCGGTTGGTTTGAAAATAACAGCGTCATCTTTCCCTTTCCTCCCTTCGCAGGTTCATCGTCTCTTGATTTGAATTTTCAAAAGATAGCGTCGGCTTTGGCTCGGCCTTCTGAATCACTACATGGAAAATCAAGCACAAGTAATATAAATGCATTGTAAATACATGGTTCGATTCGAGGCATCGTTCGAGTTCATTGGTCATGGTCCCATGGTCCAATTTTCCTTTTCGTGAAACCTAAAGCGGCACGAAACCCTAGTTATGGCAATATCGATCCATGGAAACTCAATCAAACTATGAGAAAGCTTGCAAACTTCCATCTAAACACAAAACAAACCACAAAACATGTTAAAAATGCATGAGAATTAAAACACGATTTTGAATTTTTGAGAACAAACCAAACTCGGTTCCTTGATTACGGATAGTTTTGGCAAAGTAAGTATCGGATTCACTCTGGAGGTGTCAAGGCGTGTTACGATGCTTGGAATCAAGAAGCGATCCAAAACCACGGTGCAAGTTGCTTCAAGTGCACGAAAATTTGACTTTAGGTTAGGGTTTATGGAGCAATTTTTATTCTCTCTTGATTGATATGCATTGTGTATATATCTTTGGAAGGATTTGAGATTGAATTTGGAAAGATTTGATCAATAATCAATGATAATCAAATTTGATTTTTCATGAAAATCAAATTTTCAAATTGATCAATTTCAATCCAATCTTGCCTTTTTGCTTCAATTACGATTTGGCTAGCATTTGTGAGTTAATTGGACATCAAGGAAAGAATAAAATCAATCTTTCAATTAATTTTGATTTTATACTTTATTTTTGAATTTAATTTGTATTTAAATGAATAAATTCCAAATTAAATAGAAAAATAAACCAAAAATTCGTGGCATTGAGCTTGGATATTCCTAATTGCTTGAGGAACAAGTTAGGATGAAGAAAAGATAGGCCCATTTGCAAAAGATTTGATTTTTGAAGTATCTCTCTTTGTGCATTCTTTCAAAATTGCCCAACTTGTGGATGGTGCAACTTGCTCAATTTTCCACATTTTGAGAGTTCTTGGACTTTTGGAAGCTCTAAGAGTCCTCTAACCAATGTCTTTGGTCTCATCTCAATTGGAGTTACCATGCTCAAAATATCTTCAAAACAAAAGTTGACTTTTGTTGACTTTGAAAATGACTGTAATGTTTTGAGCTATACCTCTCAAATGAAGCATTTTTGGACATTCTTGTGAGACATGAAGTTGTAGAAATTGAATTTCCTTCAAAACAAGAGGTGGTGGAAAAATTTACGAGAAAGTATGAAAGTTATGATCGATCAAAGTTCGATTGACTTTTCATCTAGAAACCCTAATTTAGAAAGTTTGACTTTTGGGCAAATCTTGAGTTTTCTTGATGAATCATGATCAACCCTTGATCAAATGATGAATGTAACTTCAAAATGAGGATGTTGACCAAAAATCGAAGTTTTGTGTATGTTGACCACGATTGACTTTTTGTCCAATACACTCGATTTTCATCCATTTGAGCAATTATGCGAGGAAACTTGACTTGTGAGGCTTGAAAATTGTCATGGAGAATCTTTGAAGCATATGAGGAGGCATGAAGACCATTGGAGATGTTGGAAATCCATCTTGGCTTGAGAGATACCAAACCCTAGTTTGGGTTGATTGTCTAGGAGAGTTTGTCGATCAACTCTTGAGGAATCCTTGAGTATGGATGTATGAAATCTCTTGAGTAGATGGAGGGCAAATTTTGGGGTATGACAGGGTCCCCCATTCTGATTGGTATATCATTAAAAATTAAAGCCATTTGCACCAGGCGCCTTTCCTTACCTAGATGTTAGCCTTTCTAAGTCGAGTAATGGTGACCAGTGAGGAGCCTCATAACATGTTGTGAAGACCCAGGCGAGGGTTCGATCGATGGGGGCGACTTAGCCTCCCGGAAGAATAATAGCCCGCTCTCTAGCCGGTGATCCGTTGATCATATAATTGGGAGGAGCGTGTCACATTAGAGGTGAGCGATCGAGAGATGTCAGATAATTACCATGATGAAATGGTCCCTCTTTGATTTTTGTAGACTAAGCTATGAATATGAATGAATGTCGGGCTCTTTCTTTCCTTTCTAACCAAGAAGTTTCTTAATCTTGATATTTTGTTTCGTCGAGCCAGAGCTTGTGGTCCTCCTTTGAGTGTGGGTTCCATTGGATGAATCTCTCAGTCAAGGTTCACGTACATAGCGGCAAGAATGGTGCGGCGCCTATTTATCGTTCTCGCTCGGGGCCAAAGCGAACACGCTGCTATTGTCTTGGACCTTGACCGGGCATTATACCCTTGTCGAATCGGAACCAACCACCAACATGTGCGCTCGAGCAGTTGGTGACCTTGACGGCAACTTCGTACCGTACAGGATATAGATTCATTCTTATTACGGTCAACTTCACAACCCTTGCGGGTTGGTCGAATCGATCTTGTTTGGTAAGACTCTATTGAACAAAGCAAAGAAAGAGTGCTCGTAGGAACAACGACCAACAAAGAAAGACCGTAATTACATGAATATGACTCCTCCCTTTCTCGGCTTTAAGCGAACCGTATGGCGGTGGAAAGAAAGAAGACCTCACCTTCTAGTAGATGGTGTCGATGAGAGAAACTTTAGTATCCCCGTTGACCTTCTTTTGTAGATAGAATCTTCAATGAGTGTAAACAACTTACTAATATAATAAAGGTGCTTGTTTAGTAAGGCCGTTTTCTTGCGAAGTCTTTTATATTCTTAGCTTTCTCCATGATCTGAGCCTCATCAGCCCTTTAATATGATGAGGAAGGCGGACCAACCCGCCCTCTTTTACGCACCAATCTTTATTTCGACTATATTTATATATTTGGGGTGTATAACTCGATTGGTAGAGCATTGGGCTTTTAACCTAATGGTGAGGTTCAAGTCTGCTATGCCGAACAAACCTACCTTACACTATACCTATGAATTAATAAGGATGCGTAGTAACGTTCAAAGATCACTCTTTGGCCTTTAGACTCGCTTGACTTTGCCCTTTAAGTGAGTGAGAAGGGGTGAGGTAAGGAGTAGTATAAGAGTGGCTCGGTCGCCTCTCCTTATTTGATTCATTCTATAGGGCGGCAGAACAACAATCCGACAAAAATTTGAAAAGCTCCTTTATAAAACCTTCCCTTTTAATAATAATAAGGTAAGCATCAAAGCCAGCCAAAAACCCAACCTATACAAAGAGCTCTTTTCATTCTACTCCCACAAGTGAAAGTAGTGGCACCCACCATACCTTGCATGCTTGAGGCCGATCTCTTGTATCGAAGCAAACATATATATAAATATATATTAGTTCCACCACAAATCAATTTAGCGCTTAGATTGGATTAATGAGAAAAAGTGTATTCAATTCAACCATTAGCATGGTCTCCCCTAAGATGACCTCTTTTCCAAATGAGCCGAACCTCGATACCACATTCATCAAAGATGAGCGGCCATCTCTCTAGGTTGCACACCCTTTAGATTAGATCGTTCTATTAGGTTGAAAAACGACCCGCTCCTCATCCTCGATCTGGCGGTCCCTCTCCTAGCGCTCGAGGTTGCTTCTTTTTGCTTTTCTTGTGCTCAACCTCAAAACCGAGGTTGGGAGAAGGCATTAGTCGTCTAAGTCGGGCTGCTCATCGGTCGCGTCTTGTGCTCCCTCTTTAACTTCCGTCGGGGCCTAGCAGAAGTCGAGTGCTACCGAGCTTTGAATGGGTCTCCCCTTTCGATGAGCAACAATCGACATAAAACTACTACTTAACACGATCGGACCCTTGGATTCCTAGTTAAAACTACACCTTAATCTCGATCAAAGGTGGGATCCCAGATAAGCTTGAAGCTTCCTATTCGCCTTCGGGGTCCCGTTGATAGATAAGGGCAATCTCAAGGTAGGCAGGACAAAGACTACTCGTCTTCTTTTCGTCCTACTTCTAGATTGAACCACCTTAAAACATCACTTGGCTATGGTGACTCTGGTGGCTCTTGCTTTCTCACTCATTGATCAAGGAAGATCATCCAGTTAGGGTCGGGCACTTGAAAGCTATCGCTTGATATAAAGAAACGATACATAGCCCTTTCGGTGCGTGATGCAGGTCCGTCTCGGTCGATGGGGAGTCCATTGTGTTGTGAGAATCTTTAGAAATGCATTTGATCAAGAGGAAAGGTTTAACGATCGACCAAGGTTCGAGGAGAAAGCTACATTTTAACGTCCTTCAAAAGTCAATTTTCGGTCTACTCGGATAGGAAAAGCTCATGTGGAAGCTTGATCCTTTGGTGGGGAAGCAAGAGAGAAGGAAGCTTGGTTCGACGGACATTGATCCTCATTCCCTCGGAAAACTCCCATGTTGATGGAGATCCATATGACCTATCCTATCAAGAGGTTTTCAACCCTTTGTAGGATCGGTGGTTTCGATTATCGGACTATTTCTTGCTGCCACATCCTGATCGCCTCGCATTCGGAGGCTCTTAGCGATGTTCACTAAGCGGTCTATGCCCTTAGATAGAAGTCTTGTTAGGTCGTGGTAAACCATTGGACCCTTATCTCCTCGGGAGGATAGATGGGGCGATTGGGTGAGATCAATGTAGATCCAACTTTCTATTCACTCGTGGGATCCAGGGCGGTCAGGGGACCACCACGGCTCCTCTCTTCTCGAAATTCATACATCCCTTATCGGTATATGGACAGCTATCTCTCGAAACAGAGTTTAGGTTCGGCCTCAATGGAAAAATAAGCGGAGCACCTAACAACGTATCTTCACGGACCAAGAACTACGAGATCACCCCTCTCATTACGGGGTGGCGGGATCGTACCATTCGAGCCTTTTTAGGACTTTTCCGGGGTTTGGAGAAAATTGCAATCAATAGGATTATCTTAATCCCTCCTTCCCGAAAGGAAAAACGTTCAATTCTTTTCCTTCTGCGGGGACACGGAATTGGATCTAGCCATAAGAAGAATAGAATGCTTGGCTTATGAAGAAATCACTTCTTGGTCTTGACCCCTCGGTCACTCTGACGCCCCGTCGGTGCAATGGGATGTGTCTATTTATCTATCTCTTGACTCGAAATGGGAGCAGGTTTTAAAAGGATCTTAGAGTGTCTAGGGTTGGGCGGGAGGGTCTCTTAGCCTTATTTTTCTTCTCATCGGGGTTGTGCACAAAGACTTGCCATGGTAAGGAAGAAGGGGAACAAGCACACTTGGAGGCGCGTTACAGCGGATAGTTGTATGTTGCGTTCGGGAAGGATGAATCGCTCGAAAGGAATCTATTTATTCTCTCCCAATTGGATGGACCGTAGGTGCGATGATTTACTTCAGGCGAGGTCTCTGGCTCGAGTCGGGATGGCCCATCTGCGCCAAGGAAAAGAATAGAAGGCGACTTGACTCCTTAATGCATGCTCCACTTGGCTTGGCTCGGGGATATAGCTCGGTTGGTAGAGCTCCGCTCTTGCAATTGGAGTCGTTGCGATTACGGGTTGGATGTCTAATTGTCCGGTAATGATAGTATCTTGTACTGAACCGGTGGCTCACTTTTTCTAAGTAATGGGAAGAGGACGAAACATGCCATTAAAGACTCTCTTGAGACAAAGATGGGGTGTCAAGAGCGTAGAGGAGGTAGGATGGGCGGTTGGTCGGATCTAGTATGGATCGTACATGGACGGTAGTTGGAGTCGGTGGCTCTCTTAGGGTTTCCTCATCGAGATCACGGGGAAGAGGATCAAGCGGCCCTGCGAACAAGCGACTTGATGCACTATCTCCTTTCAACCCTTTGAGTGAAATGCGGGAAAACAAAAAGGAAAATCCATGGACCGACCCCATCGTCTCCACCCGTAGGAACTACGAGATCACCCAGGGCGCCTTGGCATCCGGGGGTCATGGACCGACCATAGAACCTGTTCAAAAAAAGCGGAGCGGATTAGTTATCCGCTCTCGGGTTGAGCAGTTAAGGGTCGGAGAAGTGCAGTACTCATTCTTAAAACCCGCATTCTTAAGACCAAAGAGTCGGGCGGGGCTCTTCGTTCCGGTTCTCTGTGGCTGGATCCTCAGGAACCACAAGAATCTGAGCTTAGTTCGAATGGGATTCCAACTCGGCACCCTTTGATATTTTTAGAAGAGTTGCTCTTTGGAAACCGGATCGATGAAAGTTGTAAGTTGTGTTCGGGGGTTATTGTCTATCGTTGGCCTCTATGGTAGAATCGGTCGGGGCACGAGGCGTTGGTTTACCACAATGGCGGATGTCGGTTCGAGTCGCTTATCTCAACTCGTGAACTTAGGCGATATAAAACTATATGATAGCACTCATAGCACTCAATTTTCCGATTCGGTAGTTTGATCTATGCTATTATTTATCATTCATGGGCGTTGATAAGATCCTTCCATCTAGCGGCACCTTAGGATGGCATAGCCTTCAAGTTAAGGCGAGGAAAAAGAGGTGGCCAAGTAAACAATCCCATCTTCCATGATGGCTGCTAGTTCTCGACTCGCTATGACTCTTATTGAATCAACTCCGATCTGGGAAGGTTTTCTGATCGGACGGGATCATTGTTGATGCCGGATCGAGCGCTTTCCAAGTGCTATAAGGTTCCTTGTCTTTGGAAAGGACAGATCTTACGGACAAGTCTAATCTATTCAAAAACCAACGACCTTGGGCCTTGACTGACTACTTTTCGACATGACATGATCTTTGACAATCATGAGTCGAGGAGGTCGGCCGAGAAAAGACTAGCCGGCCTTGGGTCTCGGCTCTTAGAAAGAAGCTAAATCCATCGCCTTCTACCACGAGTGCGCCCTACTACTACACTAATAATAAAGGAAAGACATATCAACACGGATAGAGCAGACACGGAGAATGGAAGATTCACCCATAAACAAAGAGGAACCCGTGTTGCGGACCCGTTTTCGACCTCTTTGCCTACCGCTTGCACTAATAATCGGAATCGAGCAGGCAACTATGAGACTAATTTCCCATTGTCCCGAGCAAGTTACAGTACAGAAGTGTGTTGGTCTTTGTGAACACTCTGGGTGAAACCCTAGCTCAGTTCGAGACATGTGATTGATATTATATATAATCGTTTTTAGCGGTCATTACGAGAAGTTAGTTTGAGAGCGGTCGAGACCCTCATGGGCATCCTTCACCCTTTGGACTTGTTCAAACCTCTATAAGCGGGCGGTAGGAGTCATGAGAACTTGCAAAACCGATACTCCTCGTCGAATAGAGGTCTCGTATGTTGGTACATAAGGGTTAGGCGAGCGATCGATTTACAGTACATTCAATCAAGTCCGTTGCTATTGCCAACTCATACCTTTCCCCAAAAAAGGCTCAATACAGGATATCAAGATCCAAGGCATACGGACTCCGAAGGAAAGGAACAAGAATGCCATCTTTGATAGAAGGAGCTATTAGGGAATATCGGATATTTTAGTCCACTCTTTGAGACATCTATTAGACCGTGGGGCATGAACACGAGAGGAGACTTTTCTTTCCTATCATTAGCGTGAAAGGAAAATATGGTATACTATAGCTTTCACGTGGCGAGAGGGATAAATAAATAGCAAACCACTCTTTCTCTTTGAGCAGATCCGAAGTCAGGAAGGCGGTGTGTCAAAATAGTACATCAAGCACGAAAGACCCTATACTTATGCAGGGCTAGAGACTAGAGGTTCCCAGTAATCAATCTATGTTAAACCTCAGGAGAAGAACTAAGGCATTGGCTGAAATGGAGCTTGCCCAGTGCGAAATGCACGCAAGGTAAGACATGAGTGCATGCAGACTCCTCACGAGACTTAGGCGGATAGACTCGTTAGATCGCTATTTTATTAATGGTATAAAGGTGGGCCCGAGCGGTATAGCCCAAAAGGAAGACCCTTAGGAGATGATTGAAGAAAGATCGAGAAGAGGGGGGACCGGAGGGATGAAGAGATGAAAGTCACGATGAAGCACGGAAGGCTTTATCTCGAATAGATTAAAGGCTCTTCTTGCTCAACGAGCCGGAAGGTACCGATTAGGAAGTTCTTTGGAGAGCGGAGGTTACGGGTGACCATACAGTCAAAGCCGGGGCCAAAAAGGTCGTGTTAGACAAAGCCTCTCCTAGATGACCCAAGACATCAAGCCTCATGCGTCAAAGCTCACTTGAGCAGGAAGCCCGTATCACGGATATTGGTGAATAACGGATCCATGATCAATGTGTTCGCTTAAATGATATGGAGTTTTGGAAAATATTGAGGAGGACTGATGTCAGCGGAGGTTTCGATTGTGGCCTTTCTTGGGGAACCCTTCCTTGCATTCTTAGATTGTATTCGCTTGATCGCTCCTTAATCGGCGGATCAAAGATCGGAATACCTTACTTTCACTAGAGGTGGATTAGATGAGAGGCAGCTATTTGCTTCTCTGTTAGCTCTAGTTCACCAGTTTACAATCATTTTGCTAGGTTTTAGACTTAGGTAAGAGCTTGTCGATTAAGTAACATTCAAGTCTTGGATTGGTCCATTCGTTAAGCATTGGAATCGCTTTGCAGCTATTCCTTCTCTTTACGTCTATCGTTTATCTTTTCTTTTTGCGGTGAAGTTCCTCTCCTTTTAGATGTGCATTCCGATCTTTTTAGTCTCTTGAATATTCGATTTAGAGTTAAGAGGTGTCTATGCCACTAACCAACTCCTTAAAGAAATACAAGAGCTTCTCGGCAAACCACTAGAAGTACCCATCAGTCGAGCAATTGGATGCTAAGAAAGGTTTCTTTACAGGCTAAATTCTAAGCCTATAGGCTGAATTAGGAGGCGAGGTTTAATCCAAAACCGGAAAGCAAGCTATATCGAGCCATGCCAAGCAAAGCCCTAGACTACAAGTGAAGAAATAGGGTTCCACTAAGCGACCTTAACCCGACACAAGATGGGACCTATTAGGTAGGATTGTGGGCTTAGTCATTAACATAAGTTTCTACCAAAAAGGGAAGTTCCGTGATTGAAGGTTTACGGATATCCTACCCTAAGGCGAGAGGGTTGGGCTTAGAACAAGACCCATCGGTGGATAAGATCACATCTTCATAACAAAGGTGTACCGTTCGGCCTCACTCAAGGTAATGGGCCAAACCTAACGAGTCCAAACAAATTGGATCTTTTGTATGACAAAACCACATATTGGTAATTTTTAAGTAATTGATTTCCTCAAGCAATAGGGTTTTACGGTCCAGTGAGCACATGATGAACGGATTTGCCACGAGGATGGCGAGACAAAATATACCTCGTTTCCCATTCTATTGGGTGAAGGTTAGCCCAATGTTAGCATTGGATCCATTTTCAGCCCGAGCCGAAATGCCACCTTTTCCTTGCTTTCCAAACAAAGCCCATGAAGTCAGTCCATCTAATTTATTTTTCCCATTCGGGGACGGCCCGGGCCGCTATCCGAGTGCAATCGGCAAAGCAAGTTTACCTTACTTATATTAATAATATAATTCATTCTGGTCAAAAGTAGGGAAAGTGTACGATCCTTTCAATCAAGCGATAGTGGCGGAGGCTTTACTTCTTGACCTACGCTGGGGCGGGCTGGCTGTCAGTGACGATTGGCGAGGGAGTTCAATCATGAAGCTGGGTACAAATAAGCGGTAAAAGACAAGTAGAAGCCGTTAAAGAGGAGTAGTCGAGTGCGCGACACGCGCTGAAATGCGTGGCGAATACGGATCACGTGGGTTTGTCTTGATCCGCTTCGAGCTGTCGAGTGAGGATTGCTCCATCTATGAAGAAAGGGCGAGGGGCCTCTCTTATTATATTATAAAGGGGTTACTCTCTTCTCGATGTCGCTATATTATTAAGTTATATTCACGAAAGAGTTTTGAGTTAAGCCACGTGGCGATACCGAAAAGCGAAGACTCTTTTTAAGCTTAGAGCTTCCCGTCTATAAATAGAAGCTACTTTCTCTATTTGGCAAAGCAAGGGAGATAGATATGGATCCACCGATTCGACTTTAGCGCTTTTCAAATTGAGCAAGCAATTCGAATGTAGAGGCATAAAGCTCCGAGCAAACCACAGGCTGCCTTTTGGGAGCACATGCCTCTGTCGAGGAGGAGGTCACAGTAAGCGGATACAAGAGCTCGGGGACATTCGCGCTCTGGAAGAACAAAGGAGGTTCTCATCCGAGGCGCAATGCTGCTGTCGAGTGGCCTCCATCATCCAGGAGACACAGGAAACTACTAAGAAGTCCTTTGTTTTGCTTTTCTTTTAACTTAATATGTTGTTTGTTTACTTTGTTGTAATGTTGTGTTTAGTTGTGTGGCTGGTTTGTCTATGTGCGTAAGCTTCATAAAGGTCCGTCGACTCTTTCTAGAAGATTTCAAATAAGTGTACGTAGGCATAAAGTAGTGTGTTTTAATGTATGGTGTTCTTTGTCTTTTTAGTTGAGATCTACTCGGATGCTTAATGGAGATGGACTCCTATCTATGCTAACTATCTTTGTTTGGTTTTCTTTTTTATGTTTGCATGTATGGTATGGGAAAAGCCCTAGTTGTAAATCTTTACTACTTATGAAAATATAATAAATAATAATGTTCGTAAAAATGTGCTTAAAATTTAGAAGGTGTAAGCTCGATTATCTTTGGAGATGCTCTTATTAAGCCTTTCTAGCTTTGAAGCAAACTTCTTCCTTAGTCTGCGTCGTCTTAAAACCAAACCCTAATCTTGCTAGTTCAGTTCGTGTGTTTCGTGTGCGTTGAACTAGTGTGCATGGACCTTAGCCACAAGTTTTTCGGCCTAGGCGCTAATAACAAAAACACTTTGGTCACAGGTTTCGATCTCTGTTTTTGCGCTTAGTCTTGCTTCTTTGGTCACTTCACTTGAGCTATAGATTAATTGATCCGGGTTCCTGTGGGGCTACCTCGCTCCATGAACTCACTCCACTCCCCTTACGGGAATAGAAGACTCGTGTCGGTCTCAAAAAAAGAGGAAAAGGTAGCTCACAGTAAGAAGATAAAGAATAGTTCCTTTATTTCAATTTAACTATTTCTCTTTACATGGCGAAGGTATCGAATGACTTTCTATTCGACAGTAATCAATTCCATAACTTCTGTTCTCCTTCGGATCCTTAGTAAGTAGTCGATCATTGCTTGTTTAGTAAAGGTCACTTCCCTTTTCTTGCTAAAGAAACTTTATCACCATCTCTGGCGATCCGTTCACGAGTCCTTTCCCATTCTACCTAGGGCAACATGTTGAATGAATATTAGGAGAGCCAAGAGAGAATGAACCAATAGACTTGAATGAAAAGCTAAATAGAATAGAATTGATTCTGATTCTTGAGAATCGGAATAATGGAACTATTCTTTATCTTCTTACCGTTCGTGACCCTATTAGTGAGCCAACAAGCAACAAGTCAACTTCCAAAGCTTCTAACAAGCAAGCTTCAATCCGTCAAATCCCAGTGAGGTGCCCTAACGCTATACTATAGGCTTGAGCTAATCATTCCTTCCTCTTGCGAGCAAGCGATTTCACATTCTTCTCTATCGGGCCTTTTGTCCTCGTAAGCAGCGTATTCCATCACTTAGTAGCTATGGTATTAAATCACTCGAGCTAAGCGAAGAGTATGAGATCAGCGAAAGGAGAGGATTGAATCGGATGCTCGGATGATCAACCGATAGGGAAGGTTCAATTTGTAAATGCGGTTACTACACTCGATTTATCGACTTCTTCTTCTTTGGCCCTGAGATGCCCCACAAGGCCTTCTTTCTCAAGATTTACGGTTAACAAAGGAAGCAACGCGCTACAAGCAATAGAAAGCAACGTTTATTAATCCATTTGATGGGTGGCGGTGTACACTAAGTATCAACAAGGACGCTTTCTCTCACCGGCCCTTTGGAGGTGTTAACTCTTGCCTTGACTTTCTATTGAATGATCCATCGGTGTGCTATTTATACTCCCCAGTTAGGGCTTCTCCCTTTTCAATCTACATGGCATCGTACGAATGAATATTCAAACTCATCGACTCGACTCAAAGCATATGATCAAAGCTCTAGTGGCGCACATAATATCGAATAGAATTCTCGTCGGCTGACCGGATAATAGCGAACTAACACGTTCTAATAGAAAGGGAGTCCCTCTTTGCGGTGAATGCAACCGAACACAAAATTAAGCTTTCGGTCTCAAAGCATCTGGCGAGCCCTCCCGAGCTTCCCGCGAATCGATAAGCGAACAAGAGGAAGTAGGCGTCTCACGACTTGCATACCACATACTAAGACCTAAAGCCGTTCTTAATAGAAGTCCCGGTGGTTCCTTGAAAACTCTTCCCTTGACTTCTATCTGGTCAAGATTTCCTTGCTTTTCTTCGCCTCTATCAATTCCTTCGTCGAAAGAAAGCAATAAGCGCTCGGGTAGAGGAGGAATTGAGTACCAAAAGCAAGTCGGTTCAGCCCCTACTAAGCATCACGTTTATTACGGATCCGATAACGATTCTCCGTCTCGTAGGTATCACATCTGGACATTAGCCCCAAATGCTAGCTCGCATTATTAATTAATAGTAAGTCGCTACATCATGCTTTTGAGGAAGCTAGGAAAAGAAAATAGAGACTCCCTCCTAAGAAAGGATCTGCTAGCCTTTCTTTCAAAATCACATCATCCGGCAAAACATTAGGTTTAGCTTATATAAATGTGTTGGTTGGAGCAATGGGATTTGATTCCCGATCTCGATCACCCTCTGAAATATATATTAACTGACTTGAAGGGCTTGCTTCTTGCTAAAGAAATTATCTCATTGAAGAAGGCATCGCCCCAATGACAAGCAAAAGGAAGAAGGAACTTACTAGACCTCCTTAGCCCATAAGCTTGACCTCGACCTTGAACTACACTGCGGTGTCATACCCCAAAATTTGCCCTCCATTTACTCAAGAGATTTCATACATCTATGCTCAAGGATTCCTCAAGAGTTGATCAGACAAACTCTCTCTTAGACAATCAACCCAAACTAGGGTTTGGTATCTCTCAAGTCAAGATGAACTTCCAACATCTCCAATGGCCTTCATGCCTCCTCATATGCTTCAAAGATTCTCCATGACAAGTTTCAAGCTTCACAAGTCAAGTTTCCTCAGACAATTGCTCAGATGGTGGAAAATCGGTTGTATTGGACAAAAGTCAGCGTGGTCAACATAGTCAAACTTCATAATTTTTGGTCAACATCCTCATTTGAAGTTACATTCATCATTTGATCAAGGGTTGATCATGATTCATCAAGAAAACTCAAGATTTGCTCAAAAGTCAAACTTTCTAAATTAGGGTTTCTAGGTGAAAAGTCAAGTGAACTTTGTTGATCATAACTTTCTCATACTTTCTCGAAATTTTCCACCACCTCTTGTTTTGAAGGAAATTCAATTCTCTACAACTTCATGTCTCACAAGAATGTCCAAAAAATGCTTCATTTGAGAGGTATAGCTCAAAACATTACAGGTGATTTTCAAAGTCAACAAAAAGTCAACTTTTTGTTTTGAAGATATATTGAGCATGGTAACTCCAATTGAGATCAGACCAAAAGGGTTGGTTAGTGGACTCTTAGAGCTTTCCAAAAAGTCCAAGAACACTCAAAAATGTGGAAAATTGAGCAAGTTACACCATTCACAAGTTGGGCAATTTTGAAAGAATGCACAAAGAGAGATACTTCCAAAAATCAAATCTTTTGCAAATGGGCTTGCTCTTTCTTCATCCAAACTTATTCCTCATACAATTAGGAATATCCAAGCCAAATGCCACGAATTTTTGATTTATTTTTCTATTTAATTTTGAATTTATTCATTTAAATACAAATTAAATTTTAAAATAAATTATAAAATCAAAATTAATTGAAAGATTGATTTTATTCCTTCCTTGAGATTCAAGAAATTCATTAAAAGCCAGCAATTTCGAAATTGGATCAAAAAAGGCAAGATTGGATTGAAATTGATCAAGTTTTGAAAATTTGATTTTCATGAAAAAATCAAATTTGATTATCATTGATTATTGATCAAATCTTTCCCAAAACAATGCCATATCCATCCAGCATATATACCTGATGCATACCAATCACAAGAGGACGAAAAAATTGCCTTGAAAACCCTATTCTCAAACTGAAAAAACCGTGTTCTTGAAGCTATTGGCAATCCTAGTTCCAGCCATCCACAGCCGATTTGGAGGTGTCCATTGCCTTCCTTGAGGTCTTTAGAGTCGATCCAGACTCTTATATCATTCAAAAACATCAAGAATCCAGCAAATCAGAATTCGGTTTGTCAAACTTTTTCCAAATTCGATTTCTAACATTCATGCATTATTAACACGATTTGTTGTTGTTTTTATGATCAGTGATAAGTTTGCAAGCGTTCTGGGTTGTTTGATTGCATTTCCATAGCCTGGAGCTCGATATGCCATAGCTAGGGTTTGTAATCTCGAATTAGGGCTTTGCTAAAACGGAAAAATTAGACCATGAGACTAGCACCAGTGAATTCGGAATGATGTCCTGAATCGAACCATGGTCTTGGATTTTATTTATATTATGTGTGCTGCGTTTTTGATGTTTGCCAGGAACTGCGTCGAACCATGGCCGTAGCAGACTTTCAAATTTTCAAAAGGTTGAAGACGAAGCTTGGCGCGAGCGGGATGAAGGCAGAGGGCGACGCGTGTAAATTCCATTCAATCCGTTTCCAAACAGTAGCGCGCGTTGGTTCAGATGGCAGGAGAGTGGGTTT
Organism: Vicia sativa; assembly: GCA_021764765.1. Lineage (NCBI taxonomy): Eukaryota > Viridiplantae > Streptophyta > Magnoliopsida > Fabales > Fabaceae > Vicia > Vicia sativa. Next base: position 11,331,543 of record CM038794.1, read on the forward strand.
TCAAAGTTTGAAGCTAGTGTCTCGATTCGATCCACAGCTCGGACACTTTACTTTTACAAGTTTGCAAACATATTTTCTATTTTCTATTTTATTCTAATATTTTTGCATTGTTTTAATTATTTTCATCAATTTTATTCTGCATTAAAAAATTATCAAAAATTAATTTTCTTTTTGCATTTATTTTCAGAAAAACTTTATTTAATTTAATAAATTAAAAACATATTTTGCATGCATATTTATTTTATTTGTAATTTAGCATTTAAATCATTGTAAATCATTGTAAATTCATTTTTAATTATTAAATCTTTTCTAAAAAATCCCAAAAAATTATTTTAGCATATTTATATTATTTCCAGCATGTATTAATTTTCTCATATAAAAATTGCATTTTTCTAACATTTTTTCTCTTGTTCGATTCATATTGCATTTCAGATTTCTTCTTTTTTATGAGTTGATCCGATTCGGACAATTTTCTCTTTATCATTTTATCATATTATTTTCCAATAATGTAACTGTATATGGGATGTAATAGTTTAATTTAGGATTTTATTTTCCGCATTTTAAATTATGTATCTGCCCCAAAGCCTTGTAATAGCGTAGGACATTTACCTTTCCGCACTTTACATTCCGCAATTTACTTTCCGCACCCTATAAACTGTTAGTAACTAGGCGTGTATGGCAAGACTAAAATTGAACATAGCCCACTAATTTTCAAGATAACATATTACGAAATCGACACACTTCTTTCACATGCACCCTTAGGGTAATTCTCTCGTTGCCTTCTGAATTCCAAATGGTCATGTCCCTCGAGCGTAGAGGTATTCTAGCACGTTGCCTTCAAAACAAATCATCATAGTCCCTTCGATACAAAGATCATAAGACCCACGATGTCGCCTCCGAATACATGATCTTGACCCTCGATTGTCGCCTCGAAAATGATGATAGTCCTTGAATGTGCTAGGATACTTCCTACAAGTTGCTTTCTATGACCATCCGATGTCCCTTCGAATGTCCCGCTTACATCCAGAATGGAGCTACCTACTAACTAATAGTGCGGCTGCGCTATTCTAAAGGAATGTAGAAGTACAACAAAGCGACCAATTAAAGTGGGTAAATAAGTCTTTTAGTTGCTCTTGCTCTATCAAATGCTTTTCACACACACACTTTTTCAAAGTTCAAATTCTTTTCAAAGCGAAACATTTCAGAACACTTTGTATACACTCCTACATGAGTCATTACAAAGTCAAAGCGAAATGCCTTTTTCTCAAAACATCTTTGTCAAACACACAGAAAGCAATTTTAAAAAGTGATCTAGAGCAACTAAGAGCCCGTAGATAACTACGGATGGAAAGGGGTGCTAATACCTTCCCTTTTCATAACCATTCTCCCGAACTCAGAATCTAACGAAGGTCTTTTTCTATTACTTTTACCTTCCCTTAATTGGATAAAAATAAAAGTCGGTGGCGACTCTTGCTATCCGCACATTTGGATACAAATCCTACAAAGTCAGTTCACCGTATTACACACGGAAGCCTTCCCTTCCTGGCGCGCAGACAGACCATCTTTAGTGAAGTCCCTCCTTCCCCTAAAGCATCCATTTCGTCAAAGAAGGACGGAGCAGGCACACTTACTACTCTGATTGGGCGTGGTGGAAAAAAAGTAGCGACTAAAGAAAGCTATAAAAAGGTATTGGCGAATAAATTCAAAAAATAGAAAGGAAAGAGGCACCACTCATGAATCCTTTATTTATTGGTTTCGCTACACGATCAAAACAATTAACGTATTAGATCTATCCATCTTTTGGTCCGTAAAGAAGGAAGATAGGAAGAGGCATCATCTATCTAGCCCTTAAGTACACATTACTGAGTTCAAGTCCTCTATTTATACATCTTAGTTGTTCGTGGTGGGAAGGTTGAGCATAGAATGGCGGTTTAGCGTACTCCTCATCTTTTTCCTATCTTCTCTCGAATTAGGTGTAGCTATATCATAAGCTCATGTTTCACAAATATTGGCTTTGATTTATCTTCCATAGCTAATCTAAGGAAATGAGGCGACTCTTTCTTAAACTATATAATAAAAATATCTTCCCTCCACACCAATCACGAGTTTTTCTCCATTCCTCTAAGTATATCGTCATAGCGCCCTAATACTAGGTTTTGAAATAGACTTTTCATGTCATTCCCATTTAGGTCCGATTCGGATCCCTCGTTGTTTTCTTTTCCTCCCTTTTCCTCGAAATGATAAAGAAGATGGTACACTCGAATTGTATTATTTAAGTGCTTTTGCTTGCAAAGATCCTACTTCTACAATTGGTAGGTCAGGGTTATTCAAATAAGTTGTGTTTATGTGTTTTTCCCATGTTACAACTTAGTACCAATTCGGTCGATCCGAATGGATCGGTTAAACATTCTATTAGGGACTGGTCTTTACTCTTACGTGGTATTCATTCTCGTTTGGCTCTTGGAATCACATCCGGTGGTTGGAGCAGCTCATAAAATCAACCACTTCACCTACTTCATTGCCCCACCGTATCTCGTACCTCTGTTGAAGCAGAATGGTTTCATGTTCTTTCATCGATTGGTTATTCCTCTCCGTTCGTATCTCTTTTTCCAATTGCGGTGTCAATGAGTTTATAAGATTGAATGGGGATGGGCCGAGTTGGTGGTGCTACTTCAAAAATGAAATGAGAGGCCATTCAAGCTCCGACCTTATGCATACCGACACCATGGATATTTTAATAAATCTATTGAGTAAGGGGCTGAAATGAAGTGCGACAGATCTCTAGCCTAACGGACCAAACAAATCTTGCCCAACTACAATCTTCAAAGCATGGCAAAACGTCCTCCCCATCATCCCACAAATAGGGCAATTTGTGATCCCTCTTTAGAATTTCGCGAGTTCGTTAATAAGCGATCCCTTCTACTTGACTATAGGAAATGCTTAACACGATTAGAAACTCAAAAAAAAGTAATAGAAGTCTAGCGATTGAGTACCACATAAGGAGACAATCCTATCAAAGCGAATAATCCAATGACTTCCCCTTTTTTGCTTATTAGGACCTCTTTCGGTTGCTATCTAGCTTTCTTAGAATGAAGTTAATCGACTTCCTTTTCGCTTCGGACAAGTAGCTAAGTCGTCTTAATCCGGTGACGAAAACTCTTGCGCTAGGAGAAAGGCTCAATCCTCGCTTTGTCGCCCCTATCTCGTTAGCCATTGCTTCTTCCCTCGCCTAAACCTAAACAAGTCCTACTCCTGACTGCTTGAAGATTCACTACCGACTCTTTTACTGGCGTAGTTGGTGATTGGAGTCGGGAACTACTTTTTGAATATTGCCCTTTCTTTTGACTTTACTTGCCCAAAATAAATTCTATTCCTTGACACTATATATATATAGTTGGCTGAAACGGACGGAAAGGCCTTCAAACAATCCGTACTCCACGGCTCTAGCCGCTTCTTTGCATGAAACAAGCGGTTAGGTTAGACCTACATCGGCATTTATTCCCTAGAGACTGTCCCCCAACATTTACTTTTGGTCTTAAGAGATAGACTTGGCTCTCTTATCTTTCAATCTGGACTTGCATGTGTTCATATGACTATTTCGGTGATTGCTTCTATCGGCTTGAGTTAGACAAGCGGAGAAGGATCTTATGCCACCGGTGATCGGCTGTCTATCTAGTATCTAGTACTAGGACTAGTAGAGTAGAGGCACTACCGGCGGGCTTCCTCGATCCGACTTCTCGCTTAGCTAAGCGCGGACAAGGATGCAAAAAACTCCTTATATAGAATAAAATCGACACATTCAATGAAGCGGCCGATCCGTGACAAGCTACTTCGATTCTAGGGTGGCGGATCCTCTATCTATTAGCATACCCGTCGGCAGTTAGACTAGCACTCTCTCCATGATAACCGGTGTAGAGAGCGTTGTCTACGATTCGATCTCTTGGCGGTGAGTACGGACTATGAGATAGCACAGTCGGTGCATCAATCGATACCGAGCGGGAAGCTTATTGATTGTATCCCGTACGCTTTCCTTAAGATCTGAGAATCGTTATAGATGAGCACGCCAAACATTCCACGGGCGGTTTGGTTTAAGTCCCATCCATAGGGAGTGTCGGCAGAACGTCATACACCACTTATGAAGGGGATGTAAAACACGTGGGATAACCCGGTTACCTGGGGAAATATCCTCGCTTCCCCACCTATAGGTGACCTGGTCGGCCGCTGCGCGTAACCTCGGCAAACTACGGACAAGGATGTCAGGCTCTATGACTTCCTCAAATGCGGAACAACCTATCTGCGAGATGAGTTCGTTGTTAGGGTCAAAACAATACCTCGTCCAAACCGCGCCTAACCAATTAGCTTGTTGGCGCCGGGCGATTAGAGACTCGGCAAGTTGAAACCTTGAATGGATTTCAAAGGAAGGCTCGGAAGGCGAGATGGAACTCCTTTATTACGGCGAGAGCCCTTGATCGGATAGGCTTCATCTTAGATGGTGTGGCCTTCCGGTGGATCGGATCCCAAGTCATTCCTTGTAGCAAAGGAATACTAGAGATAGGCGGAACATCTTGATGCGGTAATTATTAAAAAATAAGAATTGCACATCGGTAGCCAAGGCCTTCACATTAGAAGGGAGTAGAGATAGAAGAAAGTTGATCTATCCACTTTCTTAGCCAATTAAAAATGTTTGCTATAGTAAAGAAAGATACAACTTGACTACTATATATGCTCGATCATCACGCCTACGGATCACCTTACGGTGAAGCGGGGAATGATCCTTAGGTCCGTCCTCGTTAGAGATGGGAGCAGATAGTTCGGTCAACCTCTTGGGGTGAGTAGAAGAAGAATAGTGCATAAAGCATGTTGATGCTTGTTTACGATAAAGTGCAACATCTGCCACCACGATCGGACTAACTTTACTACCGGTTTAACGGTGATGAACACCAAGAGATTTCTATCGTTAACCCGGTGACCACAAAGGAATCTTCAAAAGAACCTTAGTTTAGTAGTAGGGTCTTTTCCAAAATGCCCTTGCTTTTAAGTAGCAGCTCGAAATCGCGATGTCGAGTTCAATCGAGTAGCTTACGGACATGGAACCTCTGGTGAAAAGATTGAATTACTTCAAAGGAGGGGTTTCTCAGTGAATTCGGATATTCAATCTCTTTTCGGACTTTGGGGCTCTTCCCTTTCCTTTTAAAATTGCCTCCAACAAGCTCTTGAAAGTCTTTGACTAAGCCTCCTTCCAGCTCTCTTTGAAACTTTCCAATATGCTTTGAGTGCCTAAAATATAAATAAAGATAAGGCGGAGAAATATCGATTTGGAAGCCAATTCAACGCTTAGCCCTATTCATTCTCTAAAGTAAAGGTATCGGCGAAAAAGTCCCTAGCTTGAGTGGCAGCGATGCTCTCGTATATAAGAAAAGCAGCTTTTAGGAGTGATCCTTCCCTCTAACCGCTAACTTTCGAAATAAAAGAAGCTAAGAGATGTGGCAAAGAAGGAATTTCAAGAGGTCGTCGAGAGTTCCATACCTTCTTGATAGAGTCCATAGCCTTGCTTGTACTTACTTAAGTCAAGATTGGCTTGGTGTTCGATGTATAAAAATAAAATATTTAAAATCATCCACTCCTCGAAGTCTTTCTTGACGTCGAGAGTTTGATCGAGAAAGCTTGGGTGGACCCCGACCATTAGCGCATTCTAAGATTCGAGATGACTAATTGGGAGTAGTAGAGGACAAAGGTGAATCCGCTCATGATGCGTGGAAAGTAGGGAAGAGTCGATGAAAAACCGTCTGCGATAGATCACGTCGAGTGAAGCACTTGAGAAAGAAGGCGATAACTTTTGGTTGATTTGATGCTCATTCGACACGGTTCATATAAAGTCACAGCAGACATAACACAGTTCTTGCTACTAGTCGAGCTCATCAAATGCAAGCAGGGCTCTTGTTGGCCTTGGCCGGCCGTCAGCTGCTTCAACTACGGATCTTGGTGACCTAGATCTCGTAAAGCCAAAGGCGCCCCAAGACAAGGGGAAGGGACATAATAAATAGAACACGGATGGGCCCATTCCTAACTTTGTTTCGAAAGGTTCGCTCATGCTAGAGGAGCATCCCACTTAGTGATTGGTCCGCTAGTTCGCGCAAATCCGAATAAGTTATCACAGACGAGCCACATGCGAAACTTGCACGTGTGGTTACGGCAGAGCTTTCTGAGTATCTAATAACCTTGCTACGCTTTTGGCTCTCCTCTCTAACTATTGCCCATTTATTAGGAATAATCTTTTAGGAGGACAATTTTACATATTTACGCCAAATCCTTCTATTATTAAATGCAGGTGGTACCATTTCGATGTGTTTGATTCTTAGAACAAGAGAGGTTTGATGCTTTTGAATTCATTGTATTAATTCCACTTCCTACTCATATGCTCTTTATGATCTCGGCTCATGATTCAATTGCCATGTATTTAGCTATTGAGCCTCAAAGTTTATGTTTTTATGTGATGGCGACATCAAAAGAAAGTCTGAATTTTCCACAGGCCAGAAACGAAAATTTGATCTTAGGTGCATTTTCCTCGGAATCTTCTTGTTTGGATGCGACCGGACAACTACCGATATCTAAAAATATCCTTTCTTAGCTTAGAATGTTGTTGTTAAATATATATACGTAAACTATCGGATGGGTATTACTTAGATGTGAAACTTGCAGACCTCATTGGTGATCTTACGGAGCGAAATATAAAAGAATATAGACTTGTAGAGACCCTCATGTAGTTGTCTATACGAGGCGATCGATCTACATCTTTCCTCATAGCCAGGGGCTGTCTCGATCTCCTCGTGCTAAATCGAGGACTAGTTCTTATGGAATTCCCTTGGTCTAATTCCACGCCTTATGGCGAAAGGAGAGTCGGCGTAAAAAATGAATTGAAATATAGATAAATTCCCTTACGGGGTATTCGAAGGTGTAACCTAGGCAACGAAATAAAGGGGCCGAGACTTCAACTAGAGGAGCGACAGGTTGGTTCACCAAACCCCGACCAGTCACGCGTTCTCGAGTCGAAGGGATCCGATGCCCAACTACTGACTCCTTAGAATTGCGTTATCGGGCGAGAGCGAGAATGGCGTTAGTGGACACCACCACTTTTCACGGTTAGAGAGGCCCTCTTTAATACATTAAGAAAAGATGTTCACGGGGCGGAAAGACTCGGTCATAGGAACTTAGACCGCCTCTGACAGTAGCGAAAACCACCTCGAGGATCGAGTAAACAACAATGTCGAATCAGGCCGCCTTGCCTTGAAAAGAATTCCAGGACCACCGACTTTAAAATTTAATAAATAAGGGATCTGCGCTTCGCTCACGGAAACATCCGACCTATACTATAGTCAAGTCGTCCGCCTATCTTTCTTATCTCTCTTCCTTATTTATCATATTTTGGCTTTGACCAATTTAAAGGTGAAAAAAATGGGGTTGGCTAAAGCTAAAAAGGGAAGAGGCTAGCTTGAAGTGCGCTCATACGCATTTTTAGGTTATCGAGACTCTCAATCGCTCTTTTTAGTGGGGAGGAATAGTGCGTGAATGGCGGTTCTCGAGACGGGAATCGTTCCTCTCTAAAAAAAGATAGGCTAGAATGAATGCTTCTATCGATGAGCTTTCGTCGCATATAGAATCGTTTTTTTTGCCTTTCCATTCCGTTCTTACTATATCATGGGCTGTTGGGTTGGAATCGTGTGATGGTTCGAGAGTAAAATATTCTTCGCATCCATCTTTGGCCTTGTGTTAGAAATGTCCAGCGGGATGAGTTAGTGGTCAGTCGTTTTGGTAATTGACACCGTCGCATTAGTTTCAATTCATATGTGACCATTCATGAGTGAAGTAGCCCTCTTTTTTTTTGATGTCTTAGTGCCTTATTCTATCTATCAAAGTCCTTCTTTGTCTATAGCTGGTCGATCCCCATGAGTGCCTTTGATTTTCTCGAGCAGTGCTTGGCCCGCATCGGGGACTCTCGTGCGAGCCATACAACGTTCCCAGGAGGGCCTCCTTTCCTTGAGCTCCTATTGTGTTCCTCCCATCGGCCGAGCGTTGATCTTGCAACGGCCCTCCGGCATGTCCTCGTATCGCGTCCGTCACCACGGCGCATCCCGGATAGATACTAGCCATTGTGACTTGGTCGTAAAGGGGCACAAATAGAAAGTACTATTCCATATCAAAAGTTTGTCTTGATCCTTAGCATCTCGGGTGCCGCAGATGCCTTTGGTTTAACAGATTCGAACCATCTCCGTCGAGCCACTTTGCTTATGGCCTTATGTAGTATGGGGACCTCGCCCTATTATCTAAAGCTTGCCACCCCGTGGAAGGTCACACAAGAAGGCTATTCGACCGACAAAACTTAGGAATTAGTGCGTCTTGCAAAATTTACTTTTCTTTCTAAGTTCGGCAGGAGAAATAATCTTGCATCTATCTCGAGTTTGCTCCTTGGCGATCTATCCACTGTTTTGTGGCGTCGAGTTTGCTCTATTCTCTTAGCTCGGGCTCTATCAAGCAACTTGGCATGATAATGATAGCGGCATTCTTTTTTTTTGGGGAAAGTGGCTCGCTAGTGCTGCACCTCACCCAAGGTTCACGTCGCTAGGTCAATTCATGCGTCGGCCTCCCGCCTCGTGTTTTCGGCGGTGTTGTGCCATACTTGAGAATGACACGGTTCGGAGGAACTCTAACTCATTTGGGTGAAAACTCCTTCTTCCAATCCGTAGAGGCCGGAAGAATAACAAGACGATTGACCAATTGAATCATCTTAAATTAAAGACATCATGCCCTAGGCGAAGGTGAGTAAGAGAGGGTTAATGCGAAGATAGAAGGCGGACTTAGGAGATGAAGCCTCTAAATAATAGGAATGGCAAGCTGGAACCTCATCCTTCAAAGGTTTGGTGTATATGTGTCCTATTAATGTGACCCGACCTTGCGTCATGGAAAGTGGCAAAAAGCCTAATACTCTACAAGCTGGCGGGCCTAAAGGAGCTTATAAAATTCCACCTATGTAGTGGCTCGCACTCAACAACTAAAGTCTTCCTTCTCATCTCCTTATTTTGAATTCCATGATTCTTAATTTCCCACCACAACCGCCTTCCTTAAGAAGATGGCTCGGAGCAAACCAAGCAAAGTCTTACGTTATCTACTATCTTTTTTTTTAGCCTTGAAGGGAGGTAAGCACACAATGAAATAGGTGGAAGTCACATTTCTTTATAAAGCCCAAAACCCGTTTATCCCTTGAACTCGGCGTGACCATAGGATCTCACGGTGTCGGAATGAGTTGAAGGCGAGATGTGGTGTCCAGTCGGATAGGGCGGGCGAGAAGAACAAGGATCAAAAGCAGGCATGGTGCTTAGGCGGCCTCTTTCATTTCTGACGTTGGGTTCATTCATGAGCGAGACAAGTTTAGCTAGGAGCCTCCTTATTGCCCAGCCCCTTTCTTAGTTGCGAAGTATAGGCCCGCGTGAGATCAAAGTAACTTGCCGTCCGTTCGCTTTGTTTTGGTCTTGAGTGCTTTGAAAAACATAGATATATTATTTGCACTAGAACAACGACGATAGACCCACGGAACACATTCACTACTAGGCATTGACATCTTAATGCCTTGCAATCGAGGACATTGATCGATCTTTATGCTTCCGGCAGCTATACAATCCGAATAGGCTACGGTACCTATTAAGTTAAGACCGCTCGAGTTCTTGAGACCGGGGAGGGGCACCCAGTCTGAGGCCAATTCGATGCCAGTTGGAGACACGGTTCGAGATGCATATCTTGAAGAGCCATCACCCTCGCCCAACATCCCTTCCTTTTCAATAGTAAATTCGAGAGCCAAATCCAAAAGCTTAATTCAAAAGCGATTGATCTTGATCCAATTCCCGATGCATGGGCGAAATGGGTTGAAGCCCGGTCATTTAGTAGTCTTTGCTCGCTATAAATATCTTTTTAGGACAACTAACGTCAAAAATTGTAGTTAATTATGAATATTCTTCTCATAAAGACCATCGAAGAAGAGCATATCCACCTTGAAGACCTTCGGAAAGTCGCCTATGGAAGAGCATACCCAACCAATATGAGCTGTCGAGACTTGCCATTCCCATGGAATAAAGTTTCCTGCGTATTGATTCATTCTGCAGTGAGCGGAATATGCTTGCTTCTATTCCTCCTCCGGCGATTAATCGTGATTGTATGGCTATGCGGAATCGCACAGGGGAGTGAAGGGATAGGTGAAAGAGGAGGGTGGAAGAACTACTTAAAGTCATCCATAAGATTCCATACCTTTACGGCTATACGGAAGGCGGAATGGATCATCGAGGTGGAAATTGACTCAATTGGAATACTGGCTTTTCCATAGGGATTGCATGCCCATTTTAGGGATTAATCACTTCACGGGAGAGAACACGAGGATGGCGATCGGCCCTCGTTTGACTAGTCATCATCGGTTTACCGCTTCTGAAACCACCCTCCATAGCCGATTGGATGGTTGGATAGCCACTCGACTCTTCAATATACTTCCTGTATCCTCCCCTCTCTATCTCTCTCGACCCATTCACGGAGTATGTTGGGCTGGAATGCCTCCATTCCCATCTCTTTATGATCTCTGGCCTTCACCTTTATGAGATATTCCGGTCTGAAGCATATTCATGCATAATACTCAAATAATAATTTCCCTCTCCATATAGGGGTAGGAATCCCTAGAAGAGGATAGAAGGTCATTTTGTCATCGATTGGAAAAGCATGCGTGATACGGATACTCCTCATGTCACGAATGTTCTAGCTTTCAAAGGGCGGGGAGGAGGAAGGAGTTTCGGAAAAAGCCCCGCCCGGTTTAAAAGTTAAGCCCTACCTAATATCTTTTCCCTATCTAAGCTATATCAACATGCCACTATAAAACTAATGCGCTTGTCAATTAATTCTTGGTGTATCGTAAATGATTGGTGTCATAATTTTTCACCGATCGGTCATCCGTGTAGAATTAGGAATTCCTCTTCCAACTTCGTCCCGAATGGGCGTTATGGAAAAGAACAAGAAGAACACAATCGGAGGAATTTGTCCAATAACAAATGGTGCCTCCACGGTTGACATCCGATCCAACCTAGTAGTAAGCGATCCGCCAAAAGCAACCAAAATATTCCTTGGTGAATAGGGCGAAAACTTGAACTACGCATACATACTTTTAAAAAGGTAAAGCCAACGGACATATAAAAGCAGGTGCTATTGGCTACACCTCCCGGTATCGGTATACTACGAAGAATGGCATGGATCGGTGGGAAATACCATTCCGGCACAATATGAAGCGGGGTGGGCATCGGATTGGTATATAATTGTCGGGATGCCCCAAAACATTAGGAGCATAAAAATCCAAATGGAAAAAAAGATAGCAAAAGCTACCCAACCTACTAGATCCTTTACATAAAAATAAGGGTAAAAGAAATTTGATCCATCTACGAATGTACACCCATGGATTATTTGATCCATATTGATGCAATCGCGATGAAGAAGGCCGGCGCTACTAAAATAAAGGGAGTAAATGATGAAGACTAAAAAGCGATTTAAGGTGGCATTGTCCACGGAGAAACCACCAGCCAAGTAACTATGGTATCCCTACGGTATGGCGCTAGCTAAGCTTGTAATTCTTGTAGCTCCCAAAAAGCTCATCGACCCAAGGTGATACGTATCCGTAAAAGGCATCCAATCATTAATAGGAAGATTACAACTCGAGACACGAACAAATTCCTAAGGTGCTATAACTCGCATGATATAGACCACGAAAAATATGAAGGTGAACCACAATGAGAAACATACTTGCCTCATTAGCATGCATATAACAGACAACCCATTCAACATCTCTCATAGCGTGTTCTACTGTTGTTGGCTAGATCCACATGAGGTGTGTAATGCATAGCTAAGCGGTCCTATCTCATTACTAAACAAATACCGCTAACAGGCAAAGCCCCACCAATAACTAAGATTGCTCGGGGTTGGATAATCTATCAAATGTTGATTAAGTGTGGAGGATATAGGTTGTTTTAAGAAGATAATTGTTGGTTCCTTATAGTCATTTTTATCTTTCCTATCGTGACAACTCGGGTTCCCCCACCTTTTTCGTTACAGGGCCCTACTTAAAAGAATAAAGAATAAATTATTTATAGTACCTTTTCTTTCTTCCACCTCAGAAGGATGGAGGGGTATCTGTGAAAAAATGACGTCGAAAGGGTCGGTCATCTGGGTTACTTAAGAGTCGACGATTGCTCGGTGAGCGAATGAATCTTAGGGTTTTGCTTTCTCTTCTCCCACACTCTCGGATGATCATCTTACTGCAACAAAGCAAGCTTAGGAATGAATCTAATGGAAATTTAGGTCTCATCCGCTTGGAATATTTTCTTTCCTCTTGGTGAAAGAGGGCAAAGCGTGTGGGAGAAATAATTATAAAAGGAGAGAAGATTTCGTCCTGGCGGGACAGTCGACCCTAAGCAATTAGAGGTTCTCGTCCGGGGTCCATATCATCGAAAACTTTTCTGTTCGATTAACATAGCTAAATTTGATTTGAATAGGATGACTCGGTGTCGGGGAAAAGTCAAGTAAGTAAGTCCCCTTTTGCCTTTCAATAAATTGGTTTATTTGCATACTGAATCAATCAAAAAGCTTTTTTAATTCATCCCATTTTTTAGGCGGGTCTTTCATTAAAAGGGGAAAAGAGGGTGGGGCCGTATGCGACTTTTAGAAAGGAGACAATTTCATAAAGTAACTCTCTCAACCTTTTCTATCTATCCGGCGAGATAAAGTAAATATGATATTTGCGTTGGTTTTCCAACAAAACTAAGCACTTTTTCTTTATCATTGGAGGCTCGATCCCTTTCGACTTCATGATGGAACAACCCCGCTCCGGCGCTCAATGAACAACAGTTCTCCATGCCTTATTTTTAGAATAGTGAGTCGATCCTCGGGAGTTACATTCGTAACAATGTTATGTTCACGTTCACGGTGATATTATATCGAAATACTACTACATGCGTTGTCTATATGGGGAGCATACTTGGCGGGAGATAGACCGCAGGCGGTAGAATAGGTCCCCAGCCGATTCACCCCGTTAGCATCTCCGATCCGAGATAAGGATTACTCGTTAGGTCTTTTCGGTCGAGCCGGCGGTAATGGACCTACTTACCTTGCTTGTGGACCAGTGCGGAGCTAACCCTTGTTTATGGGTTTGGCGGTTGCTACCAAGGCGATTTCTTTATGCCCATCAAAGGACCTCGAGATGCTAATCCACGAAAAAGCGATCACGAGAATTGAAATAACTCATATCTACGGGCGAGGCGACCCGTGGAAATACATCGGTTTCTTACTCGTGCAAAGGAACTATTTCTTGGCAACTTGGACAACTTATAACGAAGTTTGTCCCATATCACTAGGAAGATCGGAATCTTTACAAAGGCTTTATAAAGCTTCGTCTCGATTCATATTTAGCCTGAGCAATCGCATTTGTGATCTCGTATATTTACGCTTATCAGACTCTTCTTGAGTTTCTCCTCATCTTTTTGCAAAAGCGGCTCCCGCGGTGGTAAAGTCTCATCTTGTGTGTTGGCCAAAGTTACAATAGTAACATTGAACCCTCGAATATGTTCGAAGATCTCGAAATGATCTTCCGATTCAGGGAGAATCGCAAAACTCCGTTTCCATCGAGAATTGAATGGAGTTTTCCGTATTCGACGGATAATCTAACAGAGACATTCTTTGGATATTCTTACGAAAAATAAGACATTCCATGCCCTCGGAGAGTGCTTTTCGTGCTAGGTCAACGACATATCCTTTGTCTTTTTGACCCCAAGAATGGATTGGATCGAAGCGACTTTCTGCCGAACCCCTTTGTTATGCATGAATTTCGACCGCGGAATCTCCATAGCCAATTTTCCATTTATTATTATTAAATCATAGGGTGCCTTAGGTACTAATCTTATTTCACCACGATCCGGGAACTTCCATAACGTTGGCGTGATTCGGTTTGAGCAACGGATCACGTGATACATCTTCGTAATGAAAATTGAGTGGAAACATAGTGATTGATTGAGACAAAAAAATTCCCTCAGGACAGAAAGAGAGTCTTTCACGCGCAGGAGTGTGAATAACTATAGAGATGTGCTTGGTTGTTGACCAGCAGAAAGGATGCATGGGAAAAAGACCTATGATATCATAGGGAGGCGTCGTCTTGCCGCGATCTCATCTGTCCTAGGTGGTGAGTGTTGATCCGCATCCGCCGGAGTGGCACCACATCGACCAATTCTTGGGTTGCGGACTGCAAACCGGTCTTTAGGTCCCCATGCATTCTCGAGGAGCTTACTTAAGGACTCTTCCCACAGAGTGCGAAGATTATCGAGCTCTAGCCCCGTCCCATCCATCCGCTTGGGTGAGGCCCGCCATGACCCACGGATATCGACCTTGACCTCGAATAGGTCTTGGCTTCAATCCGAGGCCATTTGAATCTCATGGGCGGAAGGAGGAATCTCCCAAAGCCTCCGTTGGATGGCTTCTGCTGTCCCCTATAATCTCATTATTTTGATAGGGGTAGGGCGGGCAGATGCATGACTTCTGCATAGCGGGGAAGGCGGGAGGCATAGCTTGTCCCCAGGCGGTTGATTGACGGCGGGTACTACTACTACGCGGAACTCGCCGAGTCTTCCGGCGTCGAGTATCGTAAATAGCTCAATGGTGGATTCGGCAGCTACGTGAGGCATCGGCATCATGCCATTCGATGGAACCCCATGACATCATTACCACCGCGTAATCACGTGATTGCTCCACCCGCGAGCCCTCGGAAGCCCATTTTAGGAAGAGTGCGGGCACCCGTGGCGATGCTTGCTAGCGGTGCGATGTAGAAGGGTAATTGTCCCAATAGGACAAAGGAAACCTAAGATCGTCAAGATGACGACCAATATAATATTGCGATAAAGAGCATGTTTCCAAGCAGTTGTCCATCCGTAATGGAATAACATTGGTGGGAATATAGGCGATCGTCTCGACTTGTGTTTCAATGTGGGTAGGGCGGTCAAGCTACTGCGCTGTATGCGGTCCGACCGTTTTGCGGCTCTTTCTAAGAGGCAGGAATGTAAATAGAAAACATGCTGGGAAAGCCTCACGGCCTGGTGGTCGGCGTAACAATAATGACATTTGTCGATATGCCACGGCTGTTTACTAAGATCATCATGATTATTAATGCGTGCATTCCATTATCGTGAAATATTCCCCATAGCACACCCGAATATGGGGCGAGAAATTGAGAGGTCTTTGGATCCGGCGGTGGCTGCTACAAGAATGGAATATTCTAAAGCATTAAACACGAAAAATTTGAACTAATTGTGCCACAGTTGAGCGTTTACGTCGATCGCTACATAGACCTGATACAATGTCTCACTCTCGGAGGTGGCCCTTGAGTTCATTTTGCTTTTGGTTTAATATGGTATCGATAGCTATAGCTATTTTTCCAGTTTGTCGATCCCCGATTATAAGTTCTCGTTGACCCACGGCCTATAGGAACCGGGCTATCTACCGCTTTTAACCCGGTTTGCATAGGCTCGTGCACGATTTACGTTCTATAATCCGGGGCTTTCACTTGACACGTCTTCGTGATAAGCAGAGCCTCTTCCATCAATAGGTACTCCCAGCGTCGACCACAAGCCTAGCATAGCCTTTCCAGCAGGAACATCCACAATAGATCCGATCGTTTGAAAAGATCTCCTTCTTTGATAGAGTATCACTACCAAGACAACAATTCCGACATTCTCATTCTCAAGATTCCGCTATTCCTTTCCACCGTTGGCAAATTCAACCATTCCCGACTTGAATCTCGTTCAATCCATAAACACGTGCAATCCATCTCAACTGAGACCACTCGACCGATCTCATCCACTTGAAAATTTGTGTAAAGTTGGTGAATTCGACTTTCTAATAGAGTTATTAGTTCATGACTCTTACGAGAATTCCATTTTTTGATTAATTTTACCGGGGTAATGCCGCAAGGGAATCCATCAAGGTTTTGGCTGCAATAAAGCTAGGGTCTGATCGAGCAACTAGCAGTCCTATCTATCCACCTCTCCGGACACAATATCTTGAGTACCTATGATGGTGACCACATACTGGCATGTGATGTTTGGACATAGAATCGAGTCCTTGTGAATGGGCAGGCAGTGCTCTTATTTTCTGACGGTAGGGACGATTGCTTCCATTCTTGACCAGAAAGACACCAAATTCTCCTTTAGGTGCTTCATCGAGGTATAGGTAGAAGGAGGCTGTGCGGAAAAACCTTACATAATGTTCGAAATGGTGAATTGGTAGAGTAGAACCGATGATCCACAGTAGTCATTTGGCGGCTATTGAAAGAAAAAGCTTGCATCTGCTCTCCTATTCGTTAATCTAATAGGTCCGATCTCTCTCCAAACCTAACGTGATAGTTTCCTATCATAGGGCTTTCTATCTATAGATTGAGCCATTACCAAGGAGCTAATTCGTTCGAACTCGATTGACTACTTATATAGATAAGGCGGAGCGTCCTTGGCTCGACATTATAGCACATAGGGCCCGGCTACTACGGCGGTTAGCGAAGCGTAGTAACGCCATGAATATGGCTTAGCTAGCGCTCGGCTAAGTCTTGAACCTTGGCGTTACTTTCGATAACAAAAGCGCTTCTCTTTGCCCATAAGTAGAAGGACAAGAAAGATCTTTTTGTTTAATTGCTCCTTCCTCGCATCTGCTTCGTCAAACCAACTTTCCTTTCCTTTTGGGAGGTTAAGCTGCGGTTGAAGCGGACATTTCTAAATAATGACGAAGATTTATATATTCTTATACGGTCACGGTTATCCCGGACTGCGTTCGGAAAAAGTAGCCTACTTGAAATGAAAAAGAAAGCGAGCACTCTTGTGTTTCAACCCCTATCACTATACTTTGAATTGTTGTGGGGCCTTTGTGTACTTAAAGCCTCTACGATAAGCAAGTGAATGGGGCGGTGCATGGCGAGCAGGCAGTTCATCAAGCCATTTCTCGCCTCAAACCCCTCAACTAAATAGGAAGAGGGTTGCTACAAAAAGGGGTAATTGCTTCTCTTTGTGTGATAGCCCTCTCGATACCTTATTGCGGCTTTGTTAGTAGTGGCGTGTGGCACTTTCCCATCGCTAGAGCCTTTTCGGTCTGGAGACCCAACGAGGAGGGTGTTAGTGGTTTATCATTGGGTCAATAATGTTAATCCTCTTTCTTTTGTGCTACTCCTAGGGCGGGAAGAAGATAAGAAAAGCGAGCGTTCTATTGGTTTCCAACTTGTTGCTTCTAAAGGCTGCCCTCTCTCGGTGGATGTTGGTCCAGCCTACTATGAGATCCGTATCCGATGACCCAATCTAAAAAGCGGTAAAAAGGCCTTGTCTAGGTTGGAGCTATGAAGCTTACCTTATTATGATGTATGAAAAGGCCTTTCCTTCACGGAGCTTACTTAGTGTTTGTGCTAAGGAGCAAGAAAGCAGATGCTAAGGTTGGCTCGGCCCAAACAAGCAGGCGAGCCCTATCGAGAAAGCCTTGGTAAGCGCGCTAGCGCTTGACAGGATCGCGCATCCTCTTGCGGGAGAGGGGCTAATGCCACTCGGCCGGTTGGAGAGGGGTGAAGTTAGAGTAAGGGAATGGGCTTTTTAATGGTGCGCTAGCAACTTCCGTTTCCCTTTACTAGTAGGGGTCCCGTGGTTCCTATGCCGCGCGTTCCGGTCCTTTTCTTTTAGTGCTTGACCCGGCGATAGCTTCTAGCTAGTTGATGGATAAGATGGGCTGCGCTCCAGCTCACTCAAAATGGGATGGCGGTGGTCCGCCCGGCAAGCTCGTTACGATCTTGACGCAGTACATTGGAATCTGAAGCACCACCACAAACGCGCCGGCGTTACTTCTGATGCGGTGAGCACCACTGTTGTGCCGGCCAACTCCGGCGTGTCGACTTAGTTATCCTCATCACGCCACTTACTTGATGTCTAGCTTGCCAAGCGGTAGGCGGTTCCTTTTCCCCGGATCAATTAAGAAGGAGAAGTCGGTTGATTCTTCCGAGAGCGGGAAGCGAAGCGCTATCTGGGGGGGGGCGGGAAAAAAGCGGCTCGAAGAAAATTAAATTCCCACTTCTCCACGCGAGATCGCCAACCTCGGGATGCTTCTCCTAACCCCACTAGGTTCGAGGAGCTTAACACGAGTCTCGGTTAAGAGCGGCGATGATCTACGTTTCACACGGTACGATTCCACGGATAGTTTCATTCGACATCGTGATGGAGGACATAACTACGATCATCGGCTTTGATCATGCCACTAGGCATTTTATTAGGACATTGGAAAATTATCCATGAGACTTTGTCGCATCCTTCTTCTGGATACGATGCGATCATAGCGATCTCTCGGTACCTACAGTGCGTCGAGGATCCGATTGGTCATGAACATCGTAAGTCTTGCTCTTGCGAATCCCAGCATACCTGGTTGGGATGGGTAGGCCCACCACTTCACTTTCACTTAGGCTTGGGCCAAGTCGGGTGGGGGACCACATGGGCTCCTCCCCAAAAGAAAAATTATGCGTGAGGTTTCCCTTCATACGGCTCGAATCATTCTCGAGATGCCCAGAGGCATCCTTTCCTTGTTGTTGGGTTGTGCATAAGCGAGCACAGCCTGCCAGCGAGGAACTATGACCAATAGAGTGAGACACTTAGCTAAATCCATGCCAAAAGGAATGTGGTTACGGTTGAGGCTTTCTTTCCTTTATTAGTCTTGGGGGCGGGGCGTTGGTCCGTTGCCTTCCGTACCACCACGAATTTGGTCATTCTTAGGCGGATCGGCTCCTAAACATAAGAATAGCGGGGCCTATCATATCAAAGGGTTGTAAAAATCTAACCCGGCTACCTATTTCATTCGACGTTCCGCCCGCCCGATTTGACCTACTTTTTGATAACAAGAGGCGGGCGATGCCTTTGATCAAAACCCGGTCGACCACCAACTCGGTGCAGTCACGTGACCTCTTTCGGCCTTACTTTTTGAGACTTCCTCACCCCATCTCTATGTGCCCGCGCTTCCATATGGAGAAAGATAGGCACCATGTTCCATCAATAGCACCTAACCTATGCCAATTTTGGCGGTTGTGCTCCACCGGTGAATTCATGCGGTTGGCGTGCCCGAGGCGGGCGAATCCATTCATGGTCCGTGGGATAACACCATGAAGGTGGTGTGCCCGCCTAAAGAACAGTCATGTTTAGTGGGCATTCGCTCACTTTGCTGTCCCCCTCATTTCCGCCTAGCCCAGACCTTTTGCTCTTCGTAAGCTCAAGGCTTCAGTCTTCTTGGCAGAATATACGTGGGGTCAGAAGCGAGAACCGTTGTTGCTGATGGGAACTCCCCCCATATTACTATCAATGTCTTCATATAGCGGAATCTGAATCTTTGTACCTCCACTGTTTGATAAATCTTGTCTCAGGACCATCCATCATTGGATAATGATTATTCATTTCAAAATCTCTTTTGAGTCTTGGGCTGCCTCGCTGCTCTGCAACCATTTCTCTACGAGTCACGGGTAAGACGCACCTTTGGTACTTTGCTTATAGCTTTTTAGGTTATGCAATGAGCGGGAGGCTTAGCTCGGGATCCCCACTTGAAATGAATGGATCGGAGGTGGGTTCTCTTTCAGGCGGGCGGTGAAGGCCATAAAGATAGATTGCCCTCCGATGGGAAGAGGAAAGGGTCTTTGTAGGCTATCTCGACCCAGTTTTCCGGCGTTGAAAATCGGACCATTTGAGAGAATCCAGCTATTTAGTATGGTTTAGCCATTGATACTACCTCTTGCCTTCCTTTTTGTAACATACCAGGCGCCCTCCTTTCCAATCACTAAGGAAAAAACCAATCAAAGCCTATCTAAGTAAAGCTTGATACATTATTTTCGGCCCACAGGAGTTTACTCAACCATTCCCAGTCTTCCGCCTTTGCTCAAGTAAGTGTGCGACTCCGTATAAGGACCTCCTTCCCTACGCCCACTCTCTGTTCACCACGGTTATCAAAGCATAGGAGGAAGGTGGGCAGCTGGTACTCGAGCCCTCATCCCACACATCTATCCGAAGCAAGTGTAGTTCACGGTTCCACCGATGCTCCTATCTATCGGCAAAGATCGTGTGAGTGTGCGTTATGCTTGGATGTTTCGCCATAGAATAGATCGACCCGGTTCTGTTATTTTACGAACTTTCGCTTTATATCTCCGACACACACACACAAGGAAGGGCGGTGGGAAGGAAGCAGCCATAACCTACGTCCGGCGATCATTCGGCGGCATCTTGCATTCACGCCTCCGTTTGACTACCGCTCGGGGATGGGTTGTAGATCGTTAGTCTTAGCGGATCGTTGGCTCCCTGTTATCTCCTTCTCGACATGTTGTTGTCGTAGCCATATTCAATATGTCACTTAGTCATCTGCCTCATGCGGGTCGGCTACTCCAGAAAAGCGGAGGACTCCATTCGATGACTCGCGATCGCCCTCTAAGCGATCGAATAAGGTAAATCTTGAAGATAAGTTTTGTACTCTATTAATTTCTCGGTCTCTCTCTGGTGGGTGGCGCCGGTCTTTCGACGGATCCCTAAAACCCGATGCGGGTCTCCCGCATCGGCTCAGCGCGAGGTGTGGCCCGGCATTCATTCGCCAAATCACAGTAGTAAATTGAGGCTGCTCGACCTCGGAAGCTAATTGGCGTGTAGGCTGCGCTATGCATCGTACCGTTGACTCTATCTATTCATTAATTTACTTTCATTCATTTTTTGTTTGATAGGCTTGCTCCTCTTTCCAAGAATTAATGCACTTCCCTTGACGAGGCCTTCTCTAATAGGGAAAAGCCTTCCATTTCGTCAAATGACCGCCCCAGCTCTTCCGTCACGGCTCCCTTTCCTACCTATGCTATGCTCCCCGGCGAGGCCTACCACGCTTGGCGCTGCGGCGTTTTGCCGGACGGTCTTTGCGATGTGCCATCCTCCCGTTGGTATGGGCGGGTTGTCCCTCACTGCTGCGTTACTGTTGGGCTATGGATTACAGGAACAAATGTAGTTGAATGAGGAGCCGGCGGGTTACGTTCACTGTGCCGAGATGTGAGTGCGGTGGTGATGATCACCCGGGGTATGCACTAGCGCCCTTGACGAGCACTCTGGGACCCGCCAGCGCTCATGAAAACCCGGGTCGGTCGGTCCTCCATTCATCGACAGAGGTGTGGATAGCGAGGCCACCTTCACAACCTTCTCCCTTCTGTCCTTATGTTGTAGTAAGGTAGGCGGTTCGCTGAGGTTGCTCAACCGCCCCTTAGCGGTGCTCATGGCTACGGGACCTCCACCGTCGGGGGACCAAGCGGGGCATAGCTAGCGGCATAGGAGTCGACTCGGCGTCGGCCCGTGCCGCCTTCGGAGTGATCAATATGTGGTTCCATGCGTTCCACCTCTTCTCCGTTCATTTCCAATCTTGATCGTGAAACACCATGAGCATTTGGATGTTGAGGTCGAAATTGAGTGAAATTTTTATTTGCCCGTTCTAGTCGTCATGGGAAAAAGGAATAAATAAGAAGATATTATTCCTAAAGCTTGTCGATACTACAATGCATCTCCTTGCGTCTGAGAACTTCTATGCCGACCGGCTACATTTATGAAAAGCGGCAGACTCATCTTACAGTGTTCCCTAATGAGGGATTTTGGGGATTAGGGTTCTCCTTTATCTCCTCCACCCATGGAGGGTTTCAATATCAATCTCCATGAGATATTTTCGGATGTGAGACATAATGTTCTCTGCGACGGAATAATTTCTTCCATTTTCGGAAAGTGAGCGGAAAGCCGCCCTTTCCCCTTCTCACAATATTCCGAACTTGCTCAAGAATCAATGAATAGCACTTGAAGTCCCTTAGGGATCGGTGGGGAACTTCCACGGTTACGGACTAGACTGCTGCGGGTTCGAATGACCTCCTCTCACGGTGAAAAAGTGGTTAACCATCTCAGATAAATCCATATCGTCACACGAAAAGCGTGTCTCACCACAGCCAACTAACTCTTTCTATCGAAAAACCAACCCTACAAAATTTGTTCTAAGTACTAACCAAGTTTACTTTGGGCCATGGGTCATGAAAGAGTTTACCCCATCCCCTTCACTATGTATGTATGAACTCCTCGCTTTGGTCAGTTCTTTTCCTTCTTTGGGCTCGGGTCGATAGTAGCCGTGGTAGTAATCCCGGAGCCGACTACATTCGAGGCGGCTGATCGGAAAGTAATAAGGGGCGTTAAGCGTAATTCTAGAAGGCGTTACCACAAAAAATCAGTCTTGGTAGTTTACTTGCTTACTTGAGTCGAGGCGGGTTTAAGTTAAAGTTTATTAGACTAGTCCCACTAAGATGGCGGAAACTAACTTCGAGAGAGCTGCTTTTGCCTCGGTAATTACCTAGAGAGAGAGCCGATGCCAAAGTAGCCCTTTCTGTGAGGCATGACCGGTGACCTCTGCTAACTAAGTTTTTATATAGGCTGGAAGCTAGAGAGACTATACTAAGGTATAGTATACCGAGAAGGCTGTTTCATGCTAGGCGTCCAGACCTACTACGCCCGAGCCGCATCCCGGCACACTTGCTATATCCACTAAGGCTTCACATCCCACTTCATCCTACCAACTATACCTTATATAAATAGCCGTTCTATAACAATTCAAGACAACAAGAAAGCAAAATATTTGATCGGACCTTTTCTTATTTTTATTTCCATTTCTTTTTCTTCCATGGAGCGGAAACTTATTTGCCTCGCCTCATTGCAGCAGCTTTTGCTTATGGTAAATAAGTATCCGCAGTGTCTCCGACTTATGGTGGGTTTCAATAGATCTCTTTTCCACCTAGGTCAAAGGGGTATCGCTATGCTACACAGTATGCTCCTAGGTAGCGGCCCTTTGGATCCGCCTCTCGAGCACAGTGCGTTCGAGAAAGGCTATCGATCATGAAGGTTTGCCTATGGCTCTGTATCTACCTCATCTGCTGGTGCTTCTTTTTTAGAAGCTAAGCTGCGGGATCAATAACCAAACTCTCACGCTTCTTCGCTTCTCCTGCGACTTGTTCTCCTTTCGTCCTTGCTCTTGCAGCACCTAAAGTACAGTATCTAACGCTCATACATTTCTTGGGAAAGGGGCCCAGGCTCATCCTTATGCTTTCGGTTTTCGGTGGCGAGTTGGGGAACTGTCAAGCTTTAGGATAGCTCTTTTCAAAATATTTTATTGTAATAGAAGCTAAGCTTTTATACCGAATCGGGTTTGTTGATGGAATCATAGCAGGGCGAGAACTCTTGATCTATCAATGGGGTGAGAACTCAATCGGGAAGGGCATTAGTCATCACAGGGTATGACCAAGGCTTTCTGAGGCGATAGACTTTCAAGCGAGATGGAGAATCGCTCCTACTCTCTTTGTCGCCGATGTTAAAACATCGAGGCGTAGACCCGAGGGAGGTTTAGTCGGCTGACTAGTTTTCGGATTAGGAATAAGCGATGCAATTAAATCTGTAGGAGGAAGGTAGAGCAATAAGCGGAATGAGTCTTAGTTTCAATATCCTGCTCTTGTTGTCTTGTTCATGGCATGGTTTGGTGGGACCAAGAATTGCTCTTGTTCCGGACGGGGAAGTGTTGCATTGATGCAGGGAATACACACTCTCTTTCTCTTTGAAGGAATCCGCATGGAAGGCTCGACCAGTCGTGGCATTGCTACGGGTGGAGCCGGGAAGGGCGAAGAGGCGGAGAATTTAGCTTTGGCTTTGGTTGATTGACCCATATGACTATAGTTTATGTGGTCTTGTTCAAATAGAATGGGTCCCTTTGGGTCTATCACATAGCCTAGCGGGGCAAGGAAGGTCTCTACAACAAAGAGATATGCCAATTAGCGGCACACTTACTATAAACCTATTTTAGATTAAATCCTATAAGAACTCTTATCTTAGTGACTCTTCTCAAATCTATTTAGGAGTGAATGACTCTTGGGTATGGCGGAAGAAGAAAGAATAAGTAAAAATACGACTAGACTTTTTAGCTTGAAGGTGGGCTTTAGTCTTTTAACAATCGATCTTGCGACATCAAGTTGTCAATCCGGACATCGACTTGCCTTTTTAGTATCCCTTTAGGCGAGGCGTCTTTCCTATCTCTCGGGCTAGTCTCTTAGATAGCAAGTCAAAGCGACTAGTTCGAGGTCAAAGTATAGCAATAAGCTAGTCGTGATGAAAGTCGATAAGGAAAGTCAACTGGTCACTCCACGGAGAAGAAGGGTTGTTGAAGGTAATCAAGGTTACATCTTCTCGATGTATGCTGTAAACGAGGTTCATCTTGGAAGAATGGATGGCTGAGTCTTTCTTTGGATGATGAACTACGAAACCTAGATTCTCCCCTTAAATCGCTTTGAGAGATGCTCTATCGCTAGAGAGAGCGGAGTGAAGCTGCTTTTCGAAGAAGCGTTAGAGTAGATGATACGTTCCAAGGGTGAAGCTAACACAGCCCTAAAGTCATCAAGGTATGGAGTCAGCTAGCTATCTTGGATCGTCAAAGACCTTCTTCCATTTCTTAATACCTTATGTCTCTCTCCTAAAGGATCCAATCCTACCCCAACACGGAGCTTATCCACTACATCTACTTTTAAGATTCATTTTAAGAGTGATGCGGAGTTAGAAAATGAGTTGGCGAAATTGACACGTGTTTATAATGGTGGAACCGTATACTACTGATTGGTGGTGAAGATAGCGATGCGAGCAGGATACTTACTTTATTATGGAGCAGTTTGTGGTAGCGATATTGAAGACATGGAGGGAGGGCCGGACCATCAAAATAAAATGTAAATCAACGTTCGACCGGAGGTCTCTTCACCCGAACCAGGGGACCTACCCACTTCAACCAGCGATCGGTATTCAGCGGCGCATAACTTCAGGTGGCCAGTGAGGATGCCGGAACACGGGATGACCATTTATATAGGGCCATTGATGCTATCAATATGGCACATAAAAGCAACCATGATAGGCAGCCCACATTCTCTTGCGAGAAGAAGGAAGAGGATCATTCTCGAGGAACAAAAGGATGTGAAGCGTGCGCTCGAGGTGGCTCTCCATGACGGTGGGGCACGACATCGATGAGCGTCTTGAGCATTTCCGTGTGCTCAATCGCAACTTTGCACCGCTCATTGTTCCATTGGAACAACTTCATTGACTAACTAAGGGGTTAGGCTATCACCAGGTTAACTCCCGACATAAGGTCGACTAATATTTTTCATCTCCATTTTGGTATTCGGGAATGGATTGTTACTAAAGGACTTGAATAGAATGAGGAGGACGATAGATAGACTCACGATCTAATAAAGTAAAGTCTTTGATATTGGTTGAATCCAATTCGTGAGATGACGATGATCTTTAGGTGATCATGCCCATAATAAAGGTTGTTCCAGCCGAAAGATCCCAGACACAGCCGACCTACCGTTAACTGCGGTACTCCCACCAGTAGAGACGGACGGTGGCATAGCGCAATCCTCACCGATGTGGTGTCCAGTCACAACCCTAATTTTCCACTTGATTTCCTTGGCTTTCGAACCGTTGATTGATAGCAATGAGACAAAGAGAGAGATTCCAAGTCACTTTCCTTATTCAAAGGAAGAAGAAGCGGATGGATTTTTCTTCTATATAAAATTAAAAACAACCAATTTGACTTACCTTAGTCTAAAGTCAAGAGCAGTGCCATGACTCAATCCTATCGGTTGACAGTGGAGTTGTGTTGATGGGCAATGATCACCTACAATGTAGTTAGTATTGGTTGGTCAAAATGCCGACGGTGTGGTGAGCGGGTGCGGCATGTTCGGACATGTCGAAGAATCTTATCTCTTTTACCACTTTAGATCTCTCTTGGTGGTTGTAAATTTGTTTTAGGTGATGGTGTTTTGAAGGTTGTGAAGGGTGCTCTAATTGTGATGAGGCTCATCAGTTGGTAGATTATGTGTTGCAAGGGTCTACCGTTACGAGCCAGGCTATTGTATCTTCCTCCATGTCGATTAGGATGAAACAGATTGGCACATGAGGCTGGGACACATGAGAGAAAGGCGACAATGTTGAGCAAGAGGTCTTCTTTACGGTGAGTACATCAGTTGGAGTTCTGTGATTTCAATAAGTTCTGCAAAGATGAAGGCATTGTTAGACATCTTACGGTCAAGAGGTACTCCGAAGCGAATGATTTGATATAGAGCACTAACACCAATGACCGGTGAATCTCATTGTACATCTCTGGAGCTCATCAGTCTATCTCCATTGAATTAATATCTCGTTTTCCCTTTGCTGCCACGGAGGCGATGTTCGCCTCTTTCTTAAACTCTCGTTCAATGAGCTTTGAGTTCAACATTTTTGTCTGATTAAAGAGGTGAAGGAGTGGAAAGGGGCAAAGGCCAATGAACCAGCATCTAATTGAATGGATTCTTGATAACGCTTAGCCTTAACCAACCATCCTACATGAATCAAAAACAGATGGCACTGACCATCTTGATGGAGTAGAAGAAGAATTACTACTAGGCACGAAGGAAGCCTAAGAGAATGGGCTACTTATCATACAAGAATCTTACTAGATGCGACTCTTGACTCGACGGACAAGGAAAGAGTCAAATCAAAGGCGATCGACTAAAAAATAGAGCAATGGTCGAAGAAATCATGAGAGCTACGCTTTTCTAGCTTAAATTTGCGGGACCGAAGAAATGAAGCACTAAGGACTCCATACAGGCAAAAGAAAAGCTAGGAAGTATCAGATTAAGCAAACACTCAAACTATCTTAGATGGGCTTGCCTTTGATTACGATGTCTTTCAAGGCGATTGATAGTGAGATTATTTTTCTAGCGGGAAGAAAAGTCTTACTCTAAAGTATAAAGTAAGTAAGTCAATTCTATAGGAGAAGAAAAAGAAACTAGGATCTCCGTGATAAAACTTCAACCCAATGAATGGCAAAACAAGCTGGCGGTTTGGTGGAGGCTCCCACTATACATATGTAGTTTGTAGGAAGGATAGGATGGCATCAAGACTGCTCGTATGGAGACTTTCTCAATTGTAGGAACCTCGGAATGTCTTAGTCCTAGTACTTCTGTTGGGAGAATAGCCCTTGATCCTTATTATTGTTATTTTTGTTTGTTTGATAGTTCGGCTAGCATCTTGAACGGTGAAAAGATTTGATTCTTGAATGTCTTGATATATAGAGTAGTTAGTATAGCTTGGAATCGAGTACTTCTAGTAGAATAATAATAATGCAGGCTTAGCTTTAAGCCAATCGGTGGACTTCCTTATCCTTATTCTAGAACCTTCACAGGAGTAAGAATCTTCCACTTAGGTCCTTAGTTAGCCTTTGTCTCATTTCCCTTCTAACTTTAGCTCTAGGGAATGACTCCTACCCCTCACCTTTCTTGAACTATACCTCAAAATAAAAAGAAAAACTCTAGCTTCAGCTCGGGGTTAGGCTTATGTGTCCTACCTTGCCATAATCAAGATTGACAACATCTTGGGACCTTGGCCTTGAAGTCGAGTTACTCTCGTGCCCAAACCAAAGACTGGAGAAAGGACTAAACTCCTACTTGTCTCGGCATCTGCTTCGTTCGGTCTTGCAGCTACTTTTTAGAGGGATCCCCAAAGTCATATACTTATATGCCTCCCATATTGGTATCCCATGTCGATTCTCCTTCTCCAGATTCTATTTATGTGGAATCTCTGTTTGAACACCATTCAGTTCGGATACCTGGTTTTAGTTCACAGACCTTCGATTGAAGTTAAGTTAGCTTCCCTCCCATGGAAAAGAAATTATTTATTCTTGATTCAACAAAGCTTTTCTTATTCCTTCCCGATAAAACCTTCTGAGCCAACAGCCCGATCCATCTTAGTTCGATTAGGAAGTCCACGCTGTGAGGCGAAGTCATGCGAACTCTGAGCGAGAAGGAGCAGCACATTTGTTCCGTTGGGGAAGGCTTCAAGATCAAAGGCAAAAAAAGTCAGAAGTCTAAAATAGACAAGAGCGCATTCGATCGTATATTCATAGTTGGCATCAGTCTCTTAAAAAGAATAAGCTCGAGAAGGGGGATCATGGGACTTATATCCGTGGCAGCTCTTACAGTTAGAAAGGGAACGGAATCCCTATCGGCGTGAGGTAGGCGGTTGCTAGTTAATCTAGCTAGGTCCCTAAGTCGGCCTTATTAGTCTAGGTAACTTTCTTCGCTCCTTTGTAATGGTAAGGCTAATAATCGGACTTTATGTTTCTGGCCGCTCGAGATCTCGAACCTTCGCTCTGCTCTTTCTTGCAACTATAAGGTATTCCAAAGCTTTTCCGTGAATTACTTGTAATTCAAAAAGCTTACGTAATTGCTAAGTTGCTAAGTCTTCCATCCTCTCCTTTACAGTGGAGAACTACGTTGCCTCTAAGATGGAAATAAATAAAACTCAAAGTCGACCTAGGGACTGCTACCTACTAAGCCGAGCCTGCAGTTGCACAAACTTCTACATACTTACATAGCCGAAATTAATTACAAATCTTTGTGGAACTGTCGGTGGTCAAGATCCATGGGCCAATATTCCTTCTGTTTGTGTAAATTTACTCAATCTATGGGTTCTTTTCCCTCCGGCCGGGGCAGTTAGAGTCCGTCACGATCTCAACTAGCACTAGCCTTCGTGTTAATAAGTGTGAACTAGAGCTAAAGGCACGTAGTTACTCGAGCTAAGCTATAGGGTCTATGTTAATAGAGCTCATTGTAAGTAAAGGAGAGGAAGATACTTTATCTCCAGCTCAATCACCAGCACGTAAATAGAAGATATTCCACTTCTATGCTCTATTTATTGTTTACTCGTTCCTCGCTTGTGAGCTCGTTTGGGAAGCTAGATCATTCAACATGCTTTCTTAGCTGGAAATAGAATGATCTTGATTATCTTATTATTCTGACTTAAGTGCATTTTATATATAAGATAGAATCTCATGCATGCTTGGAAGTTAGGTTACTCTAAACGATTTTATTAGGTGCTAGAAGCTGCGAGGACTTGCTAACCTTACTCTTCCTTATCCAATGAAAGATTCATTTTTGAGTTAGATCGAGTGGAATCTTTCGAGAAGAATGTCAATCGAGGCTAACTAGTATGAGTTCATACCGCCTTTCCACCTTTGAGCTTGAGCGTGGCACTAAAATTGAGCTCATGAAAGAGACTTGGGTTATAAAATATTTCCTTTAAGGCTAGCTCATTTCCGATTCGGGACTTATTACTACTTAGTTATTGCAAGCCCACACCTTAGAGACAGTCGACTATCTCTTGTGCGGTCGGGCTCAAGGCCACTTAACGAAAGAAAGAGATTCATCTCACTCCTCGCCTTAGATGCAAGCTCTATTAAGCCCCCTTTTCTTTCTATATTTTGATAATACTAGCCAAAGGACATTTAGAGGTGGTTAAGAGACTTCCGCGGTGGAATGAATGCAACTCTTGTTCTTTCAAGGGGCGCTCATAGCGACCTTAGGCCTACCTTTGGGATAGATTCCTCAACGAGATACCTTCATAGAAAGCCCGGTGTTTAGGTTCTGAGCTAAGCATTCGTGAAGCCTGCTCTTTGCTTGGGCCCATCCGTCTTTAATTACGTGTAAACTCTGCCCTCTTCCACTAGAGACAAAGTCATTCTAGCATACGCTGAGCGGTTTCTCCACCTCAGCTCGGTCTATTTTCTTTGGAGAGATTCAAATATGAACATTTCCTCCTTTCATAGTGCGCTAGCACATGAGAACTTCAGTGGGACCGTGGCATCAATGCACCTTTTGTCGATACTTTTTTACGTAAACTAGATGTTAAGGCAATATCAATTGTATGATGATATACGTGGTTGGCTTATTGTACGAAAGATAGATATGAAATGCCTCTTTTAGAGTTAGAGTATCTTGAAGTCGCGGGGCTCAATAGTTTCCTTCGTGGATGAGCTGGGCAAGGATAGGTTAATTCTTGTATAAGGAAGAAGCGGAAGAGCTACTTGAAAGAAAGGTTGGAAGAGCTAGTCCTTAGGATGTCGTGGGTCCTATAAGGTGGATTCTTACGCTCTCTTGCCTTTCCTCGCCCTGTCGGTCGAGATGTGCCACCTCAACGTCAACTCTCTTCTCTTTCCGGTATCTAGCGAAATGGCTGAATTAATAAGTTCTTTTTATTGCAAAACTTTACTTTAGTATTTCCTTTTGAATCCTTCTATCCCTCGCTCCTTACTTAACTCGGCCTGGCAGAGCCCTCTAAATGCCATCATAGGCGTAAGACATCTCATTGGAAGAAAGTGGAATGCCTCTAATGAGCTCTTTCAGCTAGTCTCGGGTATTCTATCCTCCCATCCTTCCGACAATGCATTCAATAGCATAGCCAGCGGCCCACTCGATCCCTTACTTGAATTAGGAATCTCAACTCGATCTTAGCGGATCTAACTTGAACTCATACGTCTTAGCCTACCATCTTTATCTTCTATCCTGGGCTCTCGTTTTGAGAGGTTAAGTAAGTGACCTCTTTCTAGTAATCCCAGAGTCTCCAATCTAAGAGAAAAGTAGCTCACGGCTTCATGTCTTCTTGATCGATTGACTTATTTCTCAAGTTTTGTTTCTCTTCGGTTGGTGATTGGGGATTGGCATAGTTCCGTCTCCCCATTTACGGCCAAAGAAAAGAAGGGAATTCCTTCAAGCAGCGAGGAACGGATGGATAAAAAGGATTGTTCTCCAGACACAAGACACAGTTATCGGGATAAAAGCGAGTATCAAGAAGGAAAGGGCTTTTATTAAGGAGGCGGATCCATTTCGGATGCTTTAGATATACACAGGGATTAGGGTAAGTAAGGGGAATCGATGTATCGTTCTTGCTTGTTGAATCTGTTTGCTTTGTTTTTTGCATTCAATAAAAGAAAAGCGACTAAAATATCGTATCGTATATAGAGAGTAAAGTCGTTGTCTATTTATATAAGTCCTTCTTCTGGGAACCTGATTGGTATGCCAACATTTTATCTGGGTAGGTTGACCACATTGGAGGAAGCTGGTTACCAGGCTTGTTACCATGTCTCCAGTGATGATCTCCTCGGTACATATGTCGTAGATGTGATTCTACATCTCTAGTTTTTGTGCCTTGAGGAACACTCTTTTTAATTTTAAAACTTCTTGAACCGTAGCCGAATTAAAAGGAGCCGAGGAAGCCTGCTGGTGGAGCAATGGGCTGATGGGAAGGTTGACGACGATAGGTGTTTGGGTGGCGTGGAAGGCCGTCTTTATACGTTTGGAATGGAACTCTATATTGCGTAGATAGATGAAGTACCGTCCACCCACGAGAAAGGAGCGCATTAGCTGTTCTACTTGTTGTTTAACTACTTTTCGGGGAGAATGAGGAAACTTGCATGGAGAAAAGGATGGGTTTATCGGTAATGGCCAGTAGCGTAGGAGAGCTTCTACCGTCCAATGTTGAAGTTTGGATGGTTTACTGTCACAAGTACTTTGAATCACTAGCTTTGAGCTTTGTCGTAAGTTAGGGTACCCTAATTACCTTACGGGAAGTTTTCCTTCCTTGTAACCCGACATGTTCGTGATCGATTCTTTGTGGTTTCCTTTACAAAAATAAAATGAAAACCTCACTCTTAGCCGGATTTATTTGGGTGAGACCAGAAAGATGTTGAAAGATATGGAGGACATTGTTTATAATGGCAATAGATTATAAGTCACCATTCTTGAACACCATGAGATCATCCATAAGCATAGATCGATATTTCCTCATTTTACACCTCCGGTGATAGTCTTGAGGCTTATCCGGTGCTCTATTTCATGTAGTCGGAATATCGGTATCCTATTTTATTTTCCTACTAATGCGGATCTGATTCAATAGGAAAGAACCTTATACCCGTCTGGTATTCAATTCACTAGCTTAGACCGACTGTCCTCCCGTTCTTAAAGAGTCAAAGTGCTTTGAGGAAGAAGGAAGTTTGATAATCACTCTTTTTATTTTGCACCTGAATCAATAGTAGACAGATATAGACGATTATGCAGTGAGGGTGGTTGTAAATCACTAGGTAACAGTCTTTACTTAAGTGGCCCAAGCAATGCCCAAAGACTCCATGTCTTTATTGGTTGGACCAACCGGAGAAGTGGACAAGTCTTTCTAAATTTTTAGAGCAAGAATGAGTATCTCTTTTTTTTTGAGAGGCCATCTTTCTTGTCAAGTACCTCTTCAACTCTTTCTTCAACTAGGTCGGACGCGCTCCACGAGTTAGGCAGGCATTTGATCGAATCGTGATGAATACGCAGTGGGGTGGTGAGAGCGGTAAGCAATTACCCCAGAATAGAGCATCCGGGCCTTGTTGGACAGTGATTGGGGACGAGGCTATTCACATCCCAGGCTTTATCAAGGATTCATATGTTTATGTTATGTTATATGGACAAAATAGTTGGTTATGCAACGAGGTTTCGATTTTGGATTTAATTACCAGGCTAGCTTCGGTAATGTAATATAAACATAACATCTTAGTCTTTATAGAGCTGCGGCATTCCCCTTTTACTAAAATTTCAGTTTGATTGTGTTAATTGTTCTTTATTGGCTCTATATTCATTTCATATCTCTTTATTTAATATAGTAAATTTGGACTGACTTGTGGGGTCTCTCACCGGACTTTGAGTGGATTCTTGTTTCGATAGCTTATTGACAGTTTCAATCTGCCGGCGTTGGAATCGTCGTCGGTCTGAGTCTCTGGCTACTTTTGAAATATTATCGTATTAGAAAATGAAGCGGAAATATGGTAGTCGAGGGGTTCTCGAGAACCGGCATTACTACAATATCCCCCTCATAATGCTTGGGAGATGCAGGCTGGTTTGAAACACTTGATCAAGCCCTAGCGTAGATCACTAGATCCCTTTCTTGGGAAATCTTTGATCGAGTATCTCGAACTACAGCGTATTAGATAAAAAGGCCGGTCTCTTTGGATAAACTCTTCAATCATTGATGCTTGATGAGCGGAATCTTACTTTCGAATTATGGAGCTATCTCCCTATTCAAATAGTTG
>CM038794.1:11364720-11529625 GCA_021764765.1 Vicia sativa
TAAGGGCAATCAGGATTTACGAAACCCCTGTTTTAGCTTATCTAAAAGCTGGGGCGCAGAAGCTCCAGACAAGTAAGAAAGTTAGTGTCGGTAGCCCCAGGGCTAAGAAAAGAAATAATAAGGAGGAGAACCAAGGAACTCCAGAGAGGTTGGTTACTAAGTCGGTCAAAAAGCTAGTACATCATCTCCACCGAATTGGAAAGTGCTAATAACTCTTTATTAGCGGCAATCATAACTTTATCCGCTTATTCAGTGAGAGGGCAAAGAGATCTTTGAATGGAATCTAGCTAGGGAAAAAGGTATACTGACTGCGGGGGCAGAACAAAGAAAACCCAAAGAAAGAAGGGACAATCTATCCGAATTAGAGATTGCATGTGCTTTGAATTAATTACTTTCCGCTGATCTATTCAGAAGCTTTATATCTTCGCTCGGCTTATAGAGCCCAACAAGAACTTTCTTTGGTATTGGTGTGTGGATGGAAGAAGAGCAAGGTCATTGGTTGCTAAATAGAAATGGAGATGGTTCTCCGGGTTCAAACTCCCGCCTCAATCATTGCTCGATCAGACACACATCCCATTGGTAAGCATCACTAACTAAGAGTCGAGTCAGATCTTTGCTTCCTTTCTTCCCGATCTTTGAGGGCAAAGGTGAACTCTGGATGGTGCGCCAAGGGGTAGGCCTGATAAAATCATTGAGATGCCCTGGGCTTGTGACTCAAATCAGAGTCGCCTTAGGCGGTCCAGACCTTCGTGGTACTAACATGGTCTACAAAACCTAAGTGAGTTTGCATCCACCATGGATGGATGATGCAGCTCACACCTTAGGTCATACCAAGGTGCCCTATCTATATAGGGTTCCTGTGCAATGATGGTTCATGTCGAAGACCAATCTTGTGAAGGACGCAGAGGGCTAATTCTTCGCCGCTAACTGGAGTAAGAAGTGGCCACAAAGACGAGTGTACACATCTGGATGGTACATCTCAGGACCACCAAGATTGCAGGCAATCGAACGAGAGTTTTTATTCTCCATCCCGAAGCTTTCATTTCAGACCCTAACGGCCATGGGTACTTCAAGGAAGAGATGTAGCAAAGTGATTGATTATGAATCGTTGCCTCCTTCCCGATTCGCTTTCGCCATTACTATAGTCAAGACTCTCGACTCCCAATCTAAAGCTAGTGGAAGTAGTCCTTTTGTCGCATATTAAAATCCCGAGTCCTCCGGATCGAGCTCCACTTCCTAATACCACAACTTTAGTGGAGATGCGCTGAAGAAAATTTATGTTGCATGAGTATATAAAATTTCGAACTCCAAAATGAGAAGTATCAAGCTCAAGCTAACAAGCATCGCAAGTTTTCTCGAAGTCAAAGAAGGACTGTTCATCTTCGAAAGGAGCTTTCCCATGAGGACAATTTGCTAAGCTCAAGCCTAGAGCGATGGACCATTCAAAGTTATCAAACGATTGGTGAAAATGCCTACAAGATTGAACTACCAATGAGACGAGGTTTCGTAAACATTGAAAGTTTTTCTCTTTTCCTTATTATGGTGAAGAGAGCACCAACGACTTGGGGTGAGTCTTCAACTTGACGGGAAAACTAGAAATAAAGGAAGTAGTTTTGCCGGGTAAATTTCGAGAAATGTTAGAAATAAAAGAGAGGGCTTTCTTTCTTCAAAGATGTGAGGAAATGCCCCAATCGGGTTAGCATTATGTAGAGGGCTATGGAA
Organism: Vicia sativa; assembly: GCA_021764765.1. NCBI lineage: Eukaryota > Viridiplantae > Streptophyta > Magnoliopsida > Fabales > Fabaceae > Vicia > Vicia sativa. The sequence goes on from CM038794.1 coordinate 11,366,443, forward strand.
GGAGGGAGCTCACTTACAATGAGGGATGTTATTCGAACGATAGAATGGACGCAAGTACGCATGTAATGAATCGCCTGTCAGAGCATAAATGCCTTATTAGAATCAAAAGGAAGAATATGATCTTGTCGCAATGGAACCAGAATCGCAACTATCGAGTCCATTGTGGGCCTGTAAGAGAGCCACCGGCTTTTTCTAGGATGGATGTAGATAAGTCGCCTCGCCAGCATCAAGTGCAGCGCCTTCCACCTCCCTTCGATAAGCTTCCTTTTGGGCACCGGACCTAGTTACCGCCTCCATGGGAACATCTATAGATTCCGCTATCGGAAAGTAAGGCATGGAATCACGCTAAGGTAAGGTTTCTATCTAATCCATCTAGAATAGGATCTACTCTATCTATTGAATTTTCCACTTCTCGCCTCGGCCGATCAATAAACAAAAGGAACCATAGCTAATATCGACGATCTTTCTCCTTGATCCGCTCTAGTTCTATTTTGACTAATCCGAACTGGATCGAGCGAGTAAATAACTAAAATAGAATATTTTAGATGGAGCGGGCTATTCTTCAGCACCGATAAAATCATTAGTAAATCTCATATTCCACGTTAAGGCGAATCGCACTGGGGAACCAGTACGAAAGGGAGCTAGCTACAAAGCCAAGAAAGGCAAGAGGGCCTTTAGAAAGGAAGCCAACTCTTGTTCGACGAAGTGGTGTAGTAACTTATTTCATTCCCCGGGTTTTCCATCCGCGCTTTAACGCGGCTGTGAGACGGATACTTTCCTGGAAAGTTACCGCGCTCGCTTTGCCATGCTTTCCGATCTCTTTCCTTCCTCTTCGTGGTAGCATGTTTGCTAGTCTTGCCTGACTAGAGCTCTACTAGGCTCGACCGGGAAATTTACTTATTCTTGCTCAAGTCAAGTGGAACTGCTTTATTTGGCTCTAGACTACGATTCAATAGAGAACGACGGCACATCTTCGATTTCCCATGAAAGCTTGGTTTTATTTGAGTTCAAGATATTCGGTCTTTGTTTTTCTCTTTGTGATCCTTGTCTTTAGCTTGGGACTTAGCTCGCACACCGTATGGCCGCTTCATCGTGCTTATGGCTTCGCCAATCGACATTGTCTTCGATCGAAAAGCTCTTATTTCACAACGATAGGTGGGTTACCTTCTTTGAACCTGTCAATGATCGAACTTAAGACAACCGCGGCCTACCGACAAGCCTATCAATCATGAACTAGCGTGATGGACCGCCTTTCGTTTTGCAGTTTATATAAATGAGACTTAGAATAACAACTCACTATCCGTGCTTCCTTTCTATCACTACTAAAATTATTGACTTACTCCCTGCTATAGCTTGTCTTACTTGATAGCTTCGCTTGTTTACAGTATGGATAGGTCGCTAAGCTCCCTCTTCATATATCCGCGCCAGCCAATAGTAGTACTTTTCGCTATTCTTTTTCCGGGAGAGGGCACCCCTTTCAAGTCTCAAGGTTTGGAACCAACTCTACTAGGTTTAGGAACCCACAAAGATAATGTTACCCCACCTCCGTAGGCATTTTAAGGTAGCCAAGCATACATTTGTATTGGGTCATGGAGGATCCCGAATCCTGGGATCCCGAGGCTTACTCCGCCCAAAATAAGACCATCACCGGAAAAGAAATAACAAAAATACAACACCCTCACGACCAAAAATTAATATTCGCTAAGGTCGGCATCCTGGACCCTTTGTTCCGACATCTCCAAAGATCAAATCAACCACGTAAAATGGCATCGTTATGGGGTTTTCCGCAATAACTTGCAAGATGTGAAGTAGGCCTCTTACTATTTAATCTATCTTTCGCAACGAGCTCAAAGACCCACCGCGCCTTTGTCAGGACGGCATCGGTCCCCATCGTGTGTCCCACGCTATGGACATATCGCCATCGACGTGAAGAGCCCAATACCCGCTCTAGGTTTGGACCTCATGGCGGCCATCTCGTGTACACTGGGGTCACAGCGCCTGGATTCGCCATGTGTGGTGCTTGTTGGCCTCAATCATATGTATAAAAAGAGAGATAATCCCTCAATTCTTTTTACTTTGGCTAAGAAAGTTTGTTAGCCAGTTAGTTTGCTTCGATGGTAGGAGTCCACGCAGGAGGGCACCATTTCAAAGGACCTTTTTGGGTTGGTTCTATACGAGGCAATCAATATGGTCCCTCGGCTCGTCATCCAATCCAAGAGGCATTTAGTGATCCCGATTGTAGATTGTGTGAGCTTTGGTAGTCCCATGCCCTCCAATTTTGTCTATGTCTATGTGTTTGCATATGTCTTTTCAAGGGTCGGCTATTTATAATGACCTTGAATGAAAGCGCAAGAGCTAATGATAAGGAGCTAAAGGCCACATTATAGTATACCGTGATCGCCACGAGAGGATCGGGAAGGTCAACTATGGACCCGGACCATAAGACGCAGCTTTATGGCCTAGTATAGGATGGATATCTTTCTGTCTACCGAAAAGAGATAAGCACTAAGAAGACGACTATTTTGTGTTGAATATGCTATCTTCCACATAGGCTAGCTTCCTCCTTGTATGCAACAAGACCGAGAATTATTTATTCTATTTAGATATTCTAATATAAGAATACGAGTCACGCCTCTCTTTTTTCGCCTCTTCTTCCCGCTAGACTTATCTCTTTGGACCTTGTCACCTTAAAACCCCTCTTCTTTTCTCGATTCGGATTAGTTCAAATAGCCTTGATAAAGACCAAGACCTGTGGCATAGGAAGGAATTCTTTTCCTCACCAAAGCCTCGATCATCATGGAATCACGCTGAGAGACGAGTGATCCACGCCGAACCAGCCAAGTGCAAAGTCTTAGCGGGGACCCCTCCACAGCCTAGGTTCTTTATTTCCTATACCAAAGCTTTTCTACTGGTCAGCCTATCATGCAGCCCACGCCACGTTTTCCAATGACTTGCTTTGACCTTGTCCTCTAGTTGGTTGGTCAATCATCTCTTCCAATCGTAGTGGGAATGCTTTTGTCCTGGTGTTATAAACATATGAAAATCGCCCAGCTCGTATCGTGGCTTCGCTTCAGGAAGCATGTAATCTTAAAAAAATAATAACCGTAGCTACGGCCGTCCTCGAACTCTTATGATTGCCCATGGTATGGGCATGAGCACAACACCTATGTATGGAAATACCCCTATATTCTTTGCAAGAGACCATTCCTCACAATGATGCTCCTTCGCTACAAAGGCACCTTTGAAACTAGGAAGATTTCTTCTAGTAAGATGGTGCAAAGTCTAATAGGGCAAGCCTAAACCTCAACTTCCACCGTCATTCCTATAACTCTAAAGCTAGAGTATAGTATATCTAAAGTGCGCTTTGGCTTATTTATCGCTTTAGTTGAAATGTCACTTGCACAACTCTTCATAACAGCCTCCTTCTATGCCTAGTGCTTTTGCAATGGGCAATTTACGGGCATCCGAGAACAAGCCCTTAATTTTCTTCTTCAATTGCGCAAACCAAGACACCTAATTTTTTTATGTTTTATGAACAACGAATTCTTGAGATGCTAAAGAGGGACCGAATCGCCAAAGGGATAAGGTACATCGCTGACATGTTGAGCATTCTATTCTTCCCGCTCACTAAAGATATACTTACTTGTTTTCATGGAGCTTAAGAATGCTTTTCTCGCTACTCGAGAGCTAACCTAGAATAAAGAGTCTTTGACACGGCGTCAATATGGCTTAAAGAAGGTCGCTATGCCTCAAGAGTTATATCGTAGCTTTCAAAAGATATTTTTATGCTCAGAAGCTAAAAGGATATATTCTAGGTAGTGACTCAATAGCTCTCCTCCTTTTCCCCCAACCTCTCCCGCTCATAGGCTTTCAAGGGCTATGTCATCTAGAAAACGGATCCATTAGCATTAGTTTCCTCTTTATTTGAATTTTTGGTCGAGCCTATCTTATATGCTTTCTTATGCTCAAAGGTTCTAATCTAATCTATATAGGCTAGAAATGTTTCATTTATAGATTAGATACATATATGCAATATGCTTCAGGCACTGATTCTGCTCATCCGCTCCACCTCGGGTCCACACTACCGATGCAGCTGAATTCAAAACTCGTGACACATATTCCTTTATAATCACACCTTGCATCAAACACAAGCTAGCTCGTATGGCAACGCGGTATGGATTTCTGCAATGACACCGCTCGATCCCTGCATGTCCATTCTTTTACTCAAAACTAACTTTCTTTTATTTTTCTTATTTTTTTAATATTTTCATGTTATTTTAATTTATCTTCAAATATTTTATCATGCATCTAAAACACCCAAAAATATTTATTTTGCATAATCATCGAAAAATACTTATTTAATTTTTAGCATTAAAATTATTATTTTTGCATGCATATTTAATTTAATTATTAATTAATCATCTAAATGACTTTAATTGTTTTAAATTACCAAATCAATTTCAAAACTTACCAAAAATTATCTTATCATATTAATGTCATTACTAACCCAAAACCTTTTTCTCATTCAAAATATTTCTTTTACTAACATTTTCTTCTTATTGCAATTTTCTTCCTTTTTCCGATTTTGTATCCGTTTCACGTGTTATACCGCTTTTGATTTATTTTTCTTGCTTTTCTTTTCAATTATGTAATTGCCTATGGATGTAATAGTTTAATTAGGACTTTTATTTTCCGCACTCCTATTATGTAACCGCCTAAAGCCATGTAATAGCAGAGGACATTTATCTTTCCGCAGACTTTACTTTCCGCAATTTATTTTCCGCATCCTATAAACCACTAGTAATTAGGCGGTATGGCAAGATAAAATTGGACATAGATCACTCATAACTCCAAGATAAAATACCTGAAATCAACACACTCTTTTCACACAAGCACCCCTTAGGGTAATTCTCTCTCCTTGCCTTTACGAATCCAAGTGGTCAAGTCCCTCGAACGTAGAGGTATCCTAGCACCGCTGCTCACAAACATATCATCATAGTCCCTTCGATACAAAGATCATAGACCACGATGTCGCCACGAATACATGATCTCGACCCCATTGCCTACGAAAATGATGATAGTCCCTTCGAATGTGCTAGGATACTTCCTACAAGTTGCCTTCTATGACACACGATGTCCCTTCGAATGTCCCGCTACATCCAACAATAGGTTACCTACCAACCAATGGTACGGATAGCGCTATTCTAAAGGAACATAAAACAACACCTAAAACGACAATTTCGAGTAGGTAATAAGACTTTTAGTTGCTTGCTCTATCAAAATACTTTTACACCTCACACTTTTGTCAAAGTTCAAACTCTTTAAAAATGAGACATTCAACACTTTGTATACATTCCTACATGAATCATTACAAAGTCAAAGCGAAATGCCTTTTCAAAACATTTTCAAACACACGTAAAGCACAATTTTAAAGTGATCTAAGAGCAACTAAGAGCTGTAGATAATACATGATGAAAAGTGGTGCTAATACCTTCCCTTTTCATAACCTTTTCCTTACTTAATCTAACGAAGGTCTTTTTCCTACTTTTACCTTCCTTAATTGGATAAAAGAAAAGTCGGTGGCAACTCTTCTATCCACACATTTGCGATATAAAAATCTCAAACCCGCTCACCGTATTACGTAATCGAGACTCACGGGAGACACCCTAAAGAGAGAATACCTAGGGATTTTAGATCATTTTTACTGCTTTCTCGCTTGACTTGCTTGCTTTATCTTTAAGGGTTGCTTGGGTATTATATTTGTAGATCCTACACCCGATCCGTGTTTCCTTAGGTAAGTAATAGATCGTCATGACTGCTAGCGAGATACCGAAACACAACATGATGGCTACGTTAGTGTGACACTTTGGATATCCCGATACTTCATTTCCAAGTTAAGGATAGTATTTGGCTTCATGGTGTCATCAAGACTAACTCAACTTTTAAACATTAATTGACCCATCTCGGCCATTAAGGCATGGCCGCCTTGTGTAGGCCGAGGTTCACGACACGATGCTACGCCATTTAGATCGACTTTGGGATATTTTCATTGATTACTTGGTAGTCGATTGAAATAAACGCCACGAGAAAGATCAATGATATGAGATTCCTAGAATCCTACTATTATAGACAGATGAACCAACTCAAACTTTGGTAGGGTAATCACCTATACCTCATGCAAGCCTTAAACCTAGGGCTATTTTGTGAATTGTTTGTGCTTTAAACATGACATCTTGACATCATCGATTGTATATCATTTCTAACTATTTCAAGGACCTAGGATTTATCTTTGCTCTATTTTCAGGATTATGGCTTCTAGAAAGACTATCCGAATCAACTCTCACGGGTGTACCTTCTCAACTCAAAGAATTGGTTTCTGAAATTCCCGATCATGCTCAGTTTATCAAAAGACATGGTTATCTACTTGACTTGGTTATCTCCATGGATTTTGGTGTATACTTACTCAAACTTACCCTAGGAACACAATGGAATGATTGAGAGAGGCTGATAGTGGCTGGAGCAAGAAACACGATTTTTGCAACTTTGAAGAATTTTTTGAGAAAAATAAGGGTTGTTGTAGGGCTAGGGTTTTGTCCTTTGTCTCAGCAATGAGTCGGTATTTATAGAGTGAAGAGCGAGGCAAAGAGAGGAAAAAAGATGACATTCAATGTAAAATTATTTTTCAAATAAAAATCAAATCTTTGAAAATTTGATTTTCTTCCATATGCAAGCTAGCACGAATTTGGCAAGTCTTGTGGGCTATCTTGGACCTCAAGTTTGATAAAAATCCATTTGAAAATATATCTTGTTTTCATATTTTATATAATTTAAATTTGAATTAAATGGTTTTAATTTCAAACTAAATCAAAAAATAGAATGGTCATGGCAAGGCATCAATAGGTCACAAATAATATTATGATCAAGTTTGGATCATAAAATTATAGGCCCATTTGAAAAATTGGATTTTGACAAACATCTCCTTTGTGCAATCGCTCAAAATGCCCAACTTCTGAAGGTGTATTTTTCTCAAATTTCCACATGTTTGAGTGTTCTGGACTTTTAGAAAGCTCTAAGTGTCCTCTAACCAACCTCTTGGTTTCATCTCAATTGAGTTTCCATGCTCAATATATCTTCAAAACAAAAGTTGACTTTGTTGACTATGAAAAGGACCTATAATGTTTTGATCCATATCTTCAAATGAAGCATTTTTGAACATTCTTGTGAGACATGAAGTTGTACAGAATTGAATTACCTTCAAAATGAGAGGTGGTGGAAAATTCCGAGTAAGTATGAAGAAGTTATGCTCACCAAAGTTCATTGACTTTTCACTAAAACCCTAATTTGGAAAGTTTGACTTTTGTGCAAATCTTGAGTTTTCTTGATGAATCATGATCAACCCTTGATCAAATGATGAATGTGACTTCAAATGAGGATGTTGACCAGAAACCATGAAGTTTGATCAGTATGTTGACCATGCTTGACTTTTGTCCAATACAACCGATTTTCAACCATCCGAGCAATTGTCTGAGGAAACTTGACTCATGAGGCTTGAAATTGACATGGAGAATCTTGAAGCCTATGAGGAGGCATGATGACCATTGGAGATGCTCAAGTCCATTTGATCTGAGAATTGCCAAACCCTAGTTTGAGTTGATTGTCTAGGAGAGGGTTTGTCTGATCAACCCTTGAGGAATCCTTGAGCATGGATGTATAAAATGTCTTGAGAAATAGGAGGGCAAATTTTGGGGTATGACAGCTGCCCCTATTCAATCTTCTTGTACCGGAAGGGTTAGATGGCATGCTTTCTCGTGACCTGGAGGTAGAAGATGATTGAACACTCGAGTACACTTGAAAATTTGCACTTGCTGTTGATGATGATGTGGGAATGGGATTACAGATGCCATTTGGAGAAACTGGAGATTTCGCTGGGAAATGAGTCGTATGCTCGACTCAATAATGTAGCTTGAATAGAGAATCGCTTGAGATGGGCTTAAGATGCCACTGAGAGAAGGATGTGGGAGTGAGCCGCACTAGGCCCCGCAGACGCTTCGAAGTGGAATGAGTATGGAGATGGGCTTAAGATGCCATCCGAGGATTCGTATGCTAGACTTCGTGCTCATCTTTGAATGAAGTTATTGGTTTGTACTATTTTTAACCAAATATGCAAAGATTCTCGAAAGCTCTGAGACGGGCTTAAGATGCCATCTAAGGCAACCGAGTCGACGCTGTAATCAGAGTCATTGCTGATAATAAGAGAAAGTCGATAGATCTTCGGGCCGATTACTCCGACGGATAATAGTTGGCAAAATGTGGACAACTTCCCCACTGTTTCTGTATTGATCCAACACCGTATCGGAGGATAACTTATGTGATCGCTCGATAGGGTTTCCGCCTGCTTCGGTATTAATCTCGGATCTCGTCGAGGACAACTAGGCGGTCGCTCGATAGTTTTCCCGTCCGCTTGGGTATTAATCTTGGACCGTTGTTAGAGGACAACTAGGCGGTCGCCGATAGTTTTCCGTCCGCTTCGCATTAACTCGACCTATTTGTTTCAGAAGTGATTTTCACCTGTTTTGGGAAAAACAAAAGAAACTTTGATAGAGTATTGTTAGTCTTATGTGAATTATAATGCATGACGATGTGTATGAATGACATATGCGCAAATTATGACTTTTATGAGTAATGTATGAATGATGGATGCTGTGGTATTTCAAAACATATCCATCTTCGAGGAAGATGTCGATGCTCTACTGGGATTTCACTTCTATCAGTAAACAAACGGATTGGAAACCCTGAGAAGAAAGATAATCTTGATTCCTCCGATGCATTATCTGACCAAGTCTTGAGCCTAGATATTGTTGAGGATAGTAGTGATCGAGAGACGCGCTGTTGAAGATCTTGTGTATAGATCCTGCTGGGAGAGATTAGAGGCAGATCTTTGTGACAGATCCGCTGGAGAGCATTTGATAGTTGCCGAGACCGGGTTAGAAGGATCCGGAGCCCGCCAAATCTCCGGGCCGGGGAATAAAGATGCAGTTTCTCCATGCACTATCCGACCATGTTTCAAGTTCGATACTATCCGCCGGGAGGTGATGATCACGAGATATTTTTGTCACCTCACCGGTGATGAATCGCTATCGCTGAGACCGATGTAGTATGGCTTAGTTGAGTGGAATCACCGCCGGACTAATGTGATGGAGCCTGAATGTCTGACTAGTGGAGGAATATGTAATTCATGGGGAAATTCGTGATTTAGGACATCTCTCGTGGGATTATACCTTGTGGGAACGATTGTGACTTTCGTCATCATCTCAACCCCGAGCCCGTAGTAATTATCCTTGTATGTTTACCTTTCGCATGTTTTAAATGATTTTTATTGTCGATGCATATAATCATTCAAAGCAAACGTTGACTTATGCAAACAACAAGAAAATTGTAAAGAGAAAGAACTTGCATTAATTTGAAATGCGCGTGATGGCCAAGTAGTTTGTACATAAAAAAGTAAAAGCTATGCGAAACAATCTCGTTAAGTTCCAACTATGCTAGTACTCATATATTTCAACTATCTCATCTCCTCACTCACAAGAGAAAGGAGTGAATTGATTTTCCATTTAAATCTTGAATGCCGATAGTAGTAGTCTCGAAGTAGTGGATCCGGACGAGACATAGTCGCACGCTTAAATCCCTAACTTTGCCTAGACCGCCTTTCGGTTTTCAGCCCACCGATACCTTTTGCCCAAGCCGCCTTTCAGTTTTCGACTGCCGTGTACATGTTTTGTATATATCCTTAACTTTTGCCCCGAACCTTTTTGGTTCGCCAGATGCCCTTATTTTTGCCTAGGTCACCGACCTAGCGGTCTATTTCATGCGTAGTATTTTTGACTATGTCCTGCTCACGGGTGTGGGAAGTCTTCACCATCCATGGTGCTAAGTATCATAGCTCCGCCGTAAAATATTGTCTTGACTACAAATGGTCCCTCGAGGTGGGAGTCCATTTGCCTCGATCACCTGTGGAAGAATGATGCGCTGACCACTAGATCACCGACTTGGTAGACTCGGTGCTTGACCTTTTTGTTAAATGCTCTGATCATTCACTTCTGATAGATTTGTCCATGGCAGATGGATGCGAGTCGTTTCTCATAGATCAAATTAATCTGGTCAAGGCGAGTCTAGATCCAATCGCCTGCTCAACTCGCTGGCCCGGAGGACTCGTCGAGGGTATCTCGAACCTCGATGGGTAGGACCGCTTCTATACATAACAAGAGAGAAGGGTCAGCTCGCTGATGTTCGTATTGTATTGCGATAACCATGAAGAGAAAATGGTAACATCTCATGCCAATCCTTGTAAGTCACTGTCATCTTCTGTGTAATCTTCTTAATGTTCTTGTTGGCGGCTTCCACTGCGCCGTTCATCTTAGACCGATATGGAGAAGAATTATGATGCTTGATTTTGAACTGCGTGCAGAGTTCAGTGATCATCTTATTGTTGAGATTAGAGCCGTTATCTGTGATAATACTTTCGGGAGTGCCATACCGATATATAAGATTATGTTTGATGAATCGAGCCACAACATTCTTGGTAACAGATGCGAACGAGGCTGCTTCTACCCACTTGGTGAAATAGTCAATTGCCACAAGTATGAAACGTCTGGAAGCTGGGCTTGATTCTCCGATCATGTCAATGCCCCACATTGAAAGGCCAAGGAGCTGTAGAACATTCAGAGGTAATCGAGGTAATGCGGTACTTTGCCATAACCGCATTTGTGACAAGATCGAGCGAGTGGTGACAATCGCCCATGGTGGACCAATAGTAACCCATTCTCAAAATCTTCTTAGCCATGGTGTGTCCAATCGGAGCGAGTACCAAATGCGCCTTCGTAACTCTTCCATGATACGTATTGTCGTTTTCCTGTCTCACACAATGAGTAAGCACAAGTCATGATTGCGCTTGTATAAGATGTCGCCGAGGAAGAATTTGGATGCAAATCTTCTCAAAACTTCCTATCATTGATGATGCCCTCGGGATATTCCCGAGTCTCAAGATACCCTTCACGCCATAGTACCAAGGTTTCTCTTCAGATCAAGCACATAACACGGTTCGTCAAACTTCTCAATGATGATCCGGGGAGCCTCGTTGTCCCATCCGACCTTGAACATAGATGACATAGTAGCTAATGCGCTCGCTAACCGATTCTCTCTCGTGGAATATGATCAAAAGTAATCTCTTCAAGTAGGGATCAAACTCGTAACATGCCTCGATACGGAATGAGGTTCGGATGCTTCGATCCCACTCGCCTTAATCCGACCGATCACCAAAGCCGAGTCTCCATACACTTGTAAGAACTTAATTCTAAGTCAATAGCAGCCTTTGATACCCATGATGCACGCTTCAGATTCGGCCATGTTGTTCGTGCAACCAAAACATAATCTGCGGTGAAAGGCGGTGTCCGCTAGGGATGTGAGAATGGCGCCAATGCCATTCCTACGCTTGAGGCTCCATCAAAGACCATGGTCCATCGGGATCCTTGTTCAGTCCTTCGTCTGGCCCGGTTCTTCGTAATCAGAACTAGTAAAACATCTTCGTCCGAAAATTCAACTCGCATAGATCGATAGTCATCTCATGCTTGATGAGCCAAATGATCGGCTACCACACTTCCTTTGATCGCTCGAGAAGTGTACGGATGTCATATTCGGTTAGATCATTTGCCATCTTGCTATTCTTCCGAGAGAGCCGGTTTCTCAAATATGTATTTTATCGGATCCATTTTGAAAATCAACAAGGTAGTGTGAGTCAACATATACTCGCCTTAGTCACGAAAGCCCCGTTAAAGCGTTGCAAGTTTTCTCGAGCCGTGAGTATCTTGTTTCACGGTAAACTTTATGCTAAGGTAGTATATTGCATGCTCTTTCGCCGACTCGCCATGTTGCCCCACACACACCCCATTGAATTCTCTAGCAATCGTCAAGTACATGATAAGAGGTCTTCCTTCTGCATCGTGGATACGAGGATTCGTAGGTATTCCTTGATTTTGTCAAAGCGATCCGGCAATCGCCATTCCATTCCACTACTTGATCTTTCTTTAGTAACTCAAGATTGGCTCACAAGTAGCGCTTAAATGTGCGATGAACTGAAATGTAGTTCAATCGCCCAAGAAACCTCTCGACTTCCTTCTCGTGGGCGCCGCATCTCTTGAATAGCTCTAACCTTGGCGGGTCAACTTCAATTCCTTTACCACCGACAAAAACCCTAGGATTTTTCCTGATCCGACTCCAAAGGTGCATTTGTTGGGATTAAGTTTCAACTCGCATTTCTTTAACTCACAAATAGTTTCGCAGATGATCGAGATGTTCTTCTTCACCGTGATCGAGCTATCATGTCGCCGACGAGACCTCTATCTCGTGATGAATCATGTCATGAAATAATGTCACCATAGCACGATAAGTGGCGCTCTTCATCCGAACGGCATGACCTTGTAGCAGAAAGTGCCCCAACGTAACGAAAGTAGTCTTTTCCATGTCTTCGTGAGCCATTTTGATCCGATTGAACGGAGAAACCATCCATGAAGGAGAAAACCTTATGCCGAGCGGTGTTGTCAACCGTAACATCAATACGAGGAAGTGGGAAATCGCCTTCTGACTCGCTTTGTTCGTATCTCGTAATCCACACACATCCGTACCTTTGCCATCCTTCTTAGGCACAGAACCACATTTGCAACCCATTGTGGATAGGAAGTACATAGGAAGCCGACATTGAACTCTTTATGACTTCTCGCTTTGATTTTCTCCGACATCTCGTGACGATACGATTTAACCTTCGCTTTCACCGAGAAAACCTTCTTTGTTGGCTATCTGTACCACAATATCAATGTCTAAACCTGCATGTCTTCGTATGACCAAGCAAAACCTCAATATAGTCTCGTAGCATCTCGAACCAATCTTTCTTTAACACCTGCTCTCAAGACCCGCCTCCTATCTTGATCTCTTTTCTGCCTTCGTCAAGACCAAATTCACAACCTCAACCTCGCTTCGTGGTCAGATAATTCGCTTCTTCTTGTTGTAGCACCGAAAGTTCTCCGGCACTTCACAATCTTCCTCACTTTCGCCTTCTTGGTAGATCGGATTATCAAGTCATATTTAGCAATAGCATAGTCATATCAACGAGATTCGAGTGATTCCGCAGTATCACACCGGGTGTGTAAGAAACACATAGCTTTTTGAAGGGTGATGAAGTAAAAGAAAGAAAACAAACAATTGAATGCAAAAGTCCAACGAATTTATTGAATGAAAACGCAAACAATGATAATAACCTCGCAAACGAGCCATGATGCCCCGTAAGGCACTAGGCTTTAGAGTTTATTGTTCAAACATAAAATACGAAAAGCAAAACAAAACAAGAGCAATTACTCCCGGCTAAAGGAGATTGGTATGACGCCTTCACCTTCCAATTGCTTAGCCCATGATCCGAGTCGAAGATCCACTTGCCGATGTCGAAGTCGCTGTCGCCGCCTTCTATAGCATGGATTCCACTGGCCGATGCGAAAGGAAGTTGGCCAAGACGCTCATGCAAGATCATCTTCCCCCTTGATGGTGAAGCCTAAACCGCCTTGTCAAATTTGAAAGGAAGATCGTGAGTGACCCCAAATAGTACTACCTTCTTCAACAATGGCTGAGCATCTTTCAATGAGGCCATCCTAGGCGGGACTTCGGTAACTTCAGAGGACAGGAGAGTCACGTGCATGACTGGGATCGCTTCAAAAGCTTGACAGGAGTCTCAAGAATTCACCCTCCATCTCGAGGTATCGAATGATCAGCATGACCGACCATTCCTCTTCACCACATACCGAACGACTTTCTTTCACCGGTATTTCAACTCGATGCAAGGTGAGGTAATACCACCCCATGTATCCAAGGGCCCAAGTAGGCAAGAGTAAGGGACGATGTCCATGACAAAAAAGTGGAATCAAAAGTCTGGGAACCGACTTTAATAGCAAAATGAGATCTCCAAGCACTGCTCGTTAGAACCATCAAAAGCTCTCACAATTATATTATCGGGTCTTTAACCAACCCTTCGACATCAAGCCGATCAAAAGCGCTGGAAGGATATTCAGAGCGTAACCAGCATCCACCAAAACATGGGACAATGTAACGCCTTGCATTCAACAGATGTGCAAGGCTTTGTTGTGTTTCTTTCCTAAGGAGTCAAATCAAGATCGAGAAGCCTTCAGTTGTTGGCAGCCGTGCTAGCAATACATACTTCAAACCGGTCTAGTAGTGTTCTTACAGCGTGAGCATTCTCGTAAACTTCACCAAGGCTTTAGCACGAGCCTGAGCACAAGAGCAGCAAGCATGGAGATCTGGACTTGAGTCGCCCTAACTGCTCCACAACATCGTAATCACTCTTCTTGATAATCTTTAGAATTTCCTCCATTTCTTGTTTGGAGGTATCTTCAAGAACTTCCTTGGTACTTGGCCAAGATGAGTCACCGGTTCTTTCCTCTAGCTTGGGAATGGATCGAATTGGAACGAGCCGGAGTCGCGTGTCTTTGGAGGAGAGATATCGAGAGAATACCCTTCCGGCTCGTCACCTTACTGATCCTGATGTTGTCGATATCAGGAATGATAGCTTCAACTGTAAGATCTTCAATGGTCAGAGGGTCTTGCTTGACGCCATGATAGTAAACATCAGCTCCATAATTCCAAGGAATAACTTTGTCAGAGGAATATGGAACTGGTCTTGGAGAAGTAATGATGAGAGATGCCACCCTAGTCACAGGATCAGCAGAGGAAATTCTTATAGTGTTAACATCAGCATAGTCTTCTGGGAAATCGTCACCCCATCCGGTTGCTTTAACATCTTCAATAGGAATTTTGTAGCTTTCGGGAACAGTGTACTTCACCATGTAGTCATACTTTCCACTTGGCTGCCCCAAGGTATCCCACACAGATGGTACAACTTCATTCACATCTTCGATCTTCAGCTTAGCCATATCTTCACACAACTTCGCATGTGTGGTTTCGTGAATAGTATCTCATATCCATCATGCATCGAACTCGTCTTCTCAACCAAGGACAGCCATCAGCGCATGGGCACTACCGGCATTCTGCATCCCGGATTGACACCGCTTGTAGCAAATTCTTCTTAACGGCCATCGAGGAATGGTCAAGTCATCTATGTTGAAAACATAAGTATCGCCACCAACAAAGATTGGAACCTTGTCATGGTTAGGCATATAGGCTGATCACATTCGAGTCTCAACAGAGGTCAAACTCAACTGCTTAGCTTCAATCATATCTTGAATTTTGTTCTTCAGAGCCCAACAATCATCAAGATTATGTCCCGGCTATTGGAATGGTAAGCACACTTAGCATTAGGATTATATCTCTGAGAGGAGGTATTGACATTCCGAGAGGATCCTCAAGGTAATCAACTCGCTTTCAACATGTGTTGCAAGGCTTCATGACAATGGCATGTTGATCTTGAACTGCCTTCGTGGCGCTCGCACGCTGCTGTCTCACCGAGGTTGTCCGATGTAGGATCGAGATCACAACCGCCTCTACGCATTGAGTGCGGTCGGTCTTGGTTCGCTTTTCCGACCACACAAGATTAACTTCTTTCTTACCACCAAAAGATCTTTTCGCAAAGATTCAAGATGTCTCTACTTGAATCTTCCCACTCTTGATACCGCCTTCAATACGCCAATATCCCGGTGAACCCTATCAAGAGTTTCCAATCGATGATGAAGAATGGGCCCGCTGTTCTATAAACATATCAACCAACCCTATCGACAAGGGTGGTTGAACTCACCGCTAGATCTCCATTTCGAGCATATTCTTTGAACTTCTCACACGACCCATGACATGCTTTGTAGTTGCATGCGAGTGGGTGTCAATTCAGATTGTACTATACCGTCAGAAAGCATCAACTAAGTCACCCAAGTACGGATACGGCCATTCTCTACCGATAATACCATTCCAACTGGTTCCTGACAAACTCTCTTGAAAATAATGCATCCACAACTTTCGTCATCTGGGGATTGATTTTCCAACATAAGACTTCAAATGCACTTAGGGCAAGACATGTCATACTTAGCAAAAGTTGGAACTTTGAACTTGGGAGGAATCACAACACTGTGGACAAGACTCGATCATCAAAATTCAGCCCGACATCTTCAGTTCTCCACAAGATTCAGACGGTCTTCAAGTTGCTTGTACTTGTCATCTTCATCGAGTATTGGCCATCATCATAGTTCTTCTCAAGCTCAGCCGATCGCCTTCACCATAACCCTTGTTACTTTGTTCGCCTTGACACTCCCTTCCGAGAGCTCATCCGACCGACCCTCTTAGGACCACCTTTGTAGCGCCTACCCATGTCGAGGAGACCGACAACCTTCTTCTTCTCGTTGATGAGCTTCTTCGATCTTCTTGGCCTTGGACCAAGCCGTAAACATCCGCTAAAACCGAGCATTCGAGCCTGAGATCTTTGATGACTGCTCAAGAGCCATTTCGCTAAAATAAATAGCGAGCAAATGAGAAAACCAATCTTCAATGTACCTGTGATGCAATGTTATGCTATGATATGCAATGTGTATGCGAATGCAATGCAATTTTTTCAAGGACCTTAGAGATTTAAATTTGTTAGACAAGCAATGAGCAAACATTTATTAATACTCTTTTTATTATTTTTCTTTTTAAGTACAAAAGATAGTTCAAAACAATAAAAGAAAAACATAAACAATCCTAAAACTCTAAGTCTCCCATGGGCGCTTCCTCTTGGTGCCGATGTAGGCGTTGATGCTTCGCTCCTCGTGAAGTAGCTTTGTCAACTATAGTACCTTCTTCTCACTTGCATAACACTGAGCTTCAAAGGTATCCTCTTCTTTAAGTGAATCCGTGATCTCTTCAAGTCTTCAAAATCGAGAGGCATGTCGGATGGAGAACAAGATAGGTAGGTCACCTATAGCAACAGTTCCATAATTACCGTAAAACAGGCGTGAATGGCATCATGAGGTTTTGAGCTCGAGCTCTCACCCATTTGAGGTAAGGTTCCCAAGGAATGGAGTTCTGGTGCCCCAAAGCCTTGGTATCAGTCTTCTTTACCATGCCCCAAGCGTGTATGAACCTTTGTCGGTAATTCTGGAGATCGTGATTGTAGTCGAACACAATGTCTTGGAGAATCATATCATGCGGACCATCTCTTCGATCAAAACCAAACTGACGTAGATCTAGAGAAGGGTTGTAAGTAATACCTCCCCTTATACCGAGTAGTGGTACATTAGGGAATTCTCCACAACGCTCAATGAAGGTGAAGTCCTTTTGAGAGAAAAGGCTCCAACGGATATCTGAATGAGAGAGCGACATTAGTCTCTGAGACCACCTCAACCTTTGTTTGTTCTTCAAAACTGATGGAGGAAGGTGCGAAATAAACCACCTAGCAAGTAACGGTATACAACACATGAGAGTTCCTTGTCTTTTAGTAGTATGAGTGTGGAGGGAATGTAGGATGTCTCCAAGTAAAGTAGGCACAGGATTGCGGGTAAGAAACAACTTGATGGCATTGACATCTATGAATTGATCCGAGTTAGGGAATAGAACCAGACCATAGATTAGCAAGGCCACAATGTCTTCAAATGCATGGAAACTCATAACTTTGAGGAATTCTCGGGCTTTCTTAATTAGGATCTTGGAAAGTAAACCCTTAACTCCACTTCTGGTTTCCCAATTGGCTTCAATGTCTGAGCGCTTAAGATGTAAGGCTGATGCAATATCTTCGTACTTAGGAACCTTCTCTAGACCGGTGAATGGCATTTGGTCAAGAATAGGTACCCCAAGTAGCTTAGAGAACTCTTCCAAAGTAGGAACCAACTGATAATCTGGGAATGTAAAGCAATGGTGCTTGGATCAAAGAATGAAATAGGACATGCATCATATCTTCTTCAAAATCGAGATAACCAAATCAAGTAGATAACCATGTCTTTGATGAAACGAGCATGGTCGGAATTTCTCAAACCAATTCTTTGAATGAGAAGGTATACCCATGAAGTTGATTCGGATAGTCTTTCTAGAAGCCATAATACCCTACAAAAAGAGCAAAGATAAATCCTAGGTCCTTGAAATAGTTAGAAATGATATGCAATGCAAATGATGTCATGATGTCATGTTTGGCACACACAAGAAATTCACACAACGAGCCTAGGGTTAAGGCTTGCATGAGGTATAGGTGATTACCCTACCAAAAGTTTAAGTTGGTTCATCCCGTCCTATAATAGTAACGTGTTCTAGGAATCTCACATCATTGATCTTTCTCAGAGGCGCTTATTTCAATACGACTACCAAGTGGTCGATCGAAAATATCCCAAAAGTCGATCTCAATGAGCGTAGCATCGAGTATCAACCAACCTTAGTTGCACAAAGCCGCCATCTCACTACCTTCTAATGGCCAAGATGGGTCAATTAAGGTTCTAAAAGTTTAATTAGCTTGATGACACCACGCAGAAGCCAAATACTATCCTCAACTTGGGAATGAAGAGTATCAGACATCCAAAGTGTCACGCTAACGTAGCCATCATGTTGACCGCTTTGATATACGCCTAACGGTCGCGACGATTTATTGCTACTTACCTAAAAGGAAACCGGATCCGTGTAGGATCCCAACAATATAATACCCAAGCAACCCTTAAAGATAAAGCAAGCAAGTCAAACAAAAGCAAGAAAAGTGTTCTAGAAATCCCTAAGGCATTCTCTCTTTTAGGGTGTCTCCCGAGTAGTCTCCGCCTACGTGATACGGTGAACCGACTTTTGTGTTTTGTATCGCAAATGTGCGGATAGCAAGAGTCGCCACCGACTTTTATTTTTATCCAATTAAGGGAAGGTAAAAGTACGTAAAAGACCTTCGTTAGATTCGAGTAAGGGAGAAGATTATGAAAGGGAAGGTATTAGCACCCTTTCCATCTGTAGTTATCTACGGGCTCTTAGTTGCTCTTAGATCACTTTAAAAATTGCTTTCTGTGTGTTTGACAAAAATGTTTGGAAAAGGCATTTCGCTTTGACTTTGTAATGACTCATGTAGGAATGTATACAAAGTGTTCTAAATGTTTTTTGAAAAGAGTTTGAATTTTGAAAAGGTGTGATGTGAAAAGTATTTTGATAGAGCAAGCAACTAAAAGTCTTATTACCTACTGAATTGGTCATTTTCATTATTTACGCTCCTTTAGAATAGCGCTATCCATACCATTAGTTGGTAGGTAACTCTATTCATTGGATGTAAGCGGACATTCAAGGGACATCGATGGTCATAGAAGGCAACTTGTAGGAAGTATCCTAGCACATTCAAGGGACTATCATCATTTTTGGCGACAATCGAGGGTCAAGATCATGTATTCGTAGGCTACATCGTGGGTCTATGATCTTTGTATCGAAGTGACTATGATGACTTGTTTGAAGGCAACTGCTAGAATACCTCACGGGACATGACCAATTGAATTGTAAGGCAACGAGAGAGAATTACCCTAAGGTGCATGTGAAAAGAGTGTTGATTAGATATTTTATCTTGAAAATTAGTGGCTATGTTCATTATTATCTTGCCATGCACGCCTAGTTACTAGCTTTATAGGGTGCGGAAATTAAAGTGCGGAATGTAAAGATGCGGAAAGATAAATGTACGCTATTACATGACTTTGGGGCGTATACATAATTTAAACTTATGAAAATTAAAACCTAATTTAAACTATTACATCCCATAAAGCTACATTATTGGAAAATGAAAACCGTCTAAACGGAATAACCGAAAAGAATGAGAAATCGAAAATACGAGATGAATCGAATAAGAGAAAATGTTAGAAAAATGCAAGTTTTGAATGAGAAAATATGACATCGGAAATAACATAAATATGCTAAAATAATTTTTTGGATGCAATTTAATAATTAAAATACAATTAAAATTGATTTAAATGCAAAATTATGAATAAAAATAAATATGCATGCAAAATAATATTTTTTAATTTTATAAATTAAATAAACATTTTATGAAAATAAATACAAAAGGAAAAAATATTTTGGTAATTTTTTAATGCATAAATAAAATATGAAAAGAAATTAAAATTGAATGGAAATATTAAAAGAATTAGAAAATATGAAAAGTGAAGTTTGTAAAAAGGAAATGCAAACCGGTGTGAGGATCGAACTCACATGGAGAGTATCCTTGCAGGAGAGCCTTTACCACTACGCCTTGCACTTGTTGTCATGGAACGGAACGGATCATGAGTGCACACGTCACCGCATGAAGTCAAGAACACACACGGTGGACCCTTAATTCAAACGAACGAATCGAACGCCGGATCGCCACGCATGCACACGGTCAAGTTAATGTCAACGACGCCGAGCCCTAGCTCCGGCCGTCTTCTCGTGAGTTCGACGCTCAAACGCAAAATAACGCGAATAAAGAGAAAAGGAAGACCTTGTCCACCTAAATCGGACCTTCGAATCCATTAGTGGCATCGCTTTGATCGAATCGGCTTCAGCCGGCCGTTCACTAAACATAAATGCACGATTTTGACGCTCAACATCTCAAACGATTGCCCGATTAGTCAAGTAGAACCTCATGAACACATTCAAACCATTAGAAACGATTAAAACACGCGGCATAATAAAATGCAATTTCAAAAAAAATATATATGAATGTGTATGGCACGATTTGGCTTGTTTTGATCAATGATAAAGGTGTGTTCTTACTCATACTTACCCCGATCAAGTTTGGAGAAGAACAACTTAGAATTCAATTTCAAAAGTTTGTGAATTTTTTGCAAAATAAGGGTTCTTTCTTGGGCTGGGTTTCGTCCCTTCTGTATGTAGAGTAGAGAGAAAAACAAGCAAAAAGATTTGATTTGGAGCATTCAATATTTTTCAAATAAAATCAATTTTTGAAAGAAATTTGATTTCCTCTTCAATGCATGATGCACAAATTTGGCAAGTGTTTTGGGCTTCCTTGGACTTCAAAAATCTTTTGAAAATATATTATTTTCATATTTTATATAATTTAATTTTGAATTAAATGTTCTAAAATTAAAAAATAAATTAATAAAATAGAAAATTGCCATGGCCAAGCATTTATGGGTCAAGAATAATGTCATGAACAAGTTTGGATCAAAAGATTTTAGGCCCATTTGGAAAATTTTGCATTTTGACCAAAATGTCCTTTATGGCAATTGTCCAAAATTGCCCAACTTCTGAATAGTGTATCTTGCTCAATTTTCCACATTTTTGAGTATTCTTGGACTTTTTGGAAAGCTCTAAGAGTCCTCTAACCAACCTTTTTGGTCTCATCTCAATTGGAGTTTCCATGCTCAATATATCTTCAAAACA
The DNA here is from genome assembly GCA_021764765.1 of Vicia sativa. Lineage (NCBI taxonomy): Eukaryota > Viridiplantae > Streptophyta > Magnoliopsida > Fabales > Fabaceae > Vicia > Vicia sativa. The sequence continues at coordinate 11,387,800 of CM038794.1, forward strand.
AAAAGTTGACTTTTTGTTGACTTTGAAAATGACCTGTAATGTTTTGAGCCATACCTCTCAAATGAAGCATTTTTTGGACATTCTTGTGAGACATGAAGTTGTAGAGAATTTAATTTCCTTCAAAACAAGGGGTGGTGGAAAAATTTCTGAGAAAGTATGAAGAAGTTATGATCACCAAAGTTCGCTTGACTTTTCATCTAGAAACCCTAATTTAGAAAGTTTGACTTTTGAGCAAATCTTGAGTTTTCTTGATGAATCATGATCAACCCTTGATCAAATGATGAATGTAACTTCAAAATGAGGATGTTGACCAAAAATTATGAAGTTTGACTGTATGTTGACCACAGTTGACTTTTTGTCCAATACAACTGATTTTCAACCATCTGAGCAATTGTTTGAGGAAATTTGACTTGTAAGGCTTGAAACTTGACATGGAGAATCTTTGAAGCATATGAGGAGGCATGAAGACCATTGGAGATGTTGGAAGTCCATCTTGACCTGAGAATTGCCAAACCCTAGTTTGGGTTGACTGTCTAGGAGAGGGTTTGTCTGATCAACTCTTGAGGAATCCTTGAGTATGGATGTATGAAATATCTTGAGAAGATGGAGGGAAAATTTTGGGGTATGACACCTTGCCCGGGGCATCGTGGCTCGTTTGTGAGGGTTATTATCTGTTGTTTGCGTATTTTCATTCAATAAATTTGTTGGACTTTTGCATTCGATTGTTTGTTTTCTTTCTTTTACTTTATCACCCCTTCAAAAAGCTATGTGTCTCTTACACACACCCACGTGATACACTGCAGAATCACTCCGAATCTCGTTAATAACAGCTATGCTAGTGCTAAATATGACTTCGATAATCCGATTTACCAAGCCGAAGACGAAAGTGAGGAAGATTGTGAAGTGCCAAGAGAACTTGTCAGAGGTTGCTACAGCAAGAAGAGCGAGTTATACAGCCACACGAAGAGCAGATTGAGGTTGTGAATTTGGGTACTGATGAAGACAGAAAAGAGACCAAGATAGGAGCGGGTCTTGAGAACAGTGTTAAAGAAAGATTGGTTCAGATGCTACGAGACTATATCGAGGTTTTTGCTTGGTCATACGAAGACATGCCTGCCTGGTTTGGACATTGATATTGTGGTACATCGATTGCCGACAAAAGAGGTTTTTCTCCCAGTGAAACAGAAGGTTCGTCGCATGCGTCCTGAGATGTCAGAAAAGATCAAAGCCGAATTTATGAAACAGTTCAACATCGATTTCGTAGCCGTTACTTCTTATCCACAGTGGGTTGCAAACATAGTGCCCGTACCTAAGAAGGATGGCAAGGTACGAATGTGTGTAGACTACAGAGATCTGAACAAAGCGAGTCCGAAAGACGATTTCCCACTACCTCACATTGATGTCCTGGTTGACAACACCGCTCACCATAAGGTTTTCTCCTTCATGGATGGTTTCTCCGGTTACAATCAGATCAAAATGGCTCCCGAAGACATGGAGAAGACTACTTTTGTTACACAGTGGGGCACTTTCTGCTACAAGGTTATGCCGTTCGGACTAAAGAACGCAGGCGCCACTTATCAGCGTGCTATGGTTACATTGTTTCATGACATGATTCATCATGAGATAGAGGTCTATGTCGACGACATGATAGCTCGGTCACAGACTGAAGAAGAACATCTTGATCATTTGCAGAAACTATTTGACAAGTTAAAGAAGTACAAACTAAGACTTAATCCTAACAAGTGCACCTTTGGGGTCAGATCCGGAAAGCTCCTAGGGTTTGTTGTTAGTGGAAAAGGTATTGAGGTTGACCCCGCCAAGGTTAAAGCCAATCAAGAAATGCCAGCGCCCCGCACCGAGAAGGAAGTCAGAGGTTTCTTGGGCCGATTGAAGTACATTGCCAGGTTCATTGCACATCTAACTGCTACTTGTGAGCCAATCTTCAAGTTACTTAAGAAAGATCAAGTGGTAGACTGGAACGACGATTGCCAGATCGCTTTTGACAAAATCAAGGAGTACCTACAGAATCCTCGTATCCTGATGCCGCCCACCGAAGGAAGACCTCTTATCATGTACTTGACGATGTTAGAGAATTCAATGGGTGTGTGTTGGGCAACATGACGAGTCAGTCGAAAAGAGCATGCAATATACTACCTTAGCAAAAGTTTACCGATCGTGAAACAAGATACTCACACTTGAGAAAACTTGCAACGCTTTGGCTTGGGCTGCTCACGACTAAGACAAGATATGTTGACTCACACTACCGTTGATTTCCAAGATGGATCCGATAAAATACATATTTGAGAAACCAGCTCTCTCCGAAGAATAGCAAGATGGCAAATGATCTTGACCGAATATGACATCCAAGACACTTCTAAAGCGATCAAAGGAAGTGTGGTAGCCGATCACTGGATCATCAAGTCGTAGATGACTATCGCCTATGCAGCTCAAATTTCGAGATGAAGATGTTTTACTAGTCACGATTAAGAACTGTGACCGACGAAGGACCGAACAAGGATCCCGATGGACCATGGTCTTTGATAGAGCCTCAACGCACTTGGCAATGGCATTGGCGCCATCATTACATCCCCTGCAGGCGGACACACGCCTTTCACCGCCAGGTTATGTTTCAGTTGCACTAACAACATGGCCGAATACGAAGCGTGCATCATGGGTATCAAAGCTGCAATTGACTTAAGAATCAAGTTCTTACAAGTGTATGGAGACTCACTTTGGTGATCACATTAAGCGAGTGGGATACGAAGCATCCAAATCTCATTCCGTATCGAGAGCATGTTTTGAGTTTGATCCCCTACTTCGAAGAGATTACTTTTGATCACATTCCACGAGAAGAGAATCAGTTGGCAGACGCATTGGCTACTATGTCGTCTATGTTCAAGGTCAGATGGGACAACGAGGCTCCCCAGATCATCATTGAAAAGTTTGATTTAACCAAAGATATTGCTATGAGCTTGATACAGAAGAGAAACCTTGGTACTACGACGTGAAAAGGTATCTTGAGACTCAGGAATATCCCGCAGGGGCATCTGTTAATGATAAGAAGTTCATGATAAGATTTGCATCCAAATTCTTCCTCAGCAACGGCATCTTATACAAGCGCAATCACGATTTGTGCTTACTCCGCTGTGTAGACCGGAAAACAGCGGAACGAATCATGGGAGAGTTACACGAAGGCGCATTTGGTACCCATTCCAGTGGACATACAATGGCTAAGAAGATTTTGAGAACAGGTTACTATTGGTCCACCATGGAAGCTGATTGTCACCGCTATGCTCGATCTTGTCACAAATGCCAGATTTATGCCGACAAAGTTCACGTACCTCCAGTACCTCTGAATATTCTAACAGCTCCTTGGCCGTTTGCAATGTGGGGCATCGACATGATTGGAGAAATCAAGCCCACCGCTTCCAACGGACATCGTTTCATCCTTGTGGCAATTGACTATTTCACCAAATGGGTAGAAGCAGCCTCGTTCGCATCTGTTACCAAGAATGTTGTGGCTCGATTCATCAAACATAATCTTATCTGTCGGTATGGCACTCCCGAGAGAATTATCACAGATAATGGCTCTAATCTCAACAACAAGACGATCACCGAACTCTGCACGCAGTTCAAGATCATGCATCACAACTCTTCTCCATATCGACCTAAGATGAATGGCGCAGTGGAAGCCGCCAACAAGAACATTAAGAAGATTATACAGAAGATGACAGTGACTTACAAAGATTGGCATGAGATGTTACCATTCGCTCTTCACGGTTATCGCACTACAGTACGAACATCAACAGGGCAACCCCTTCTCTCAGTACGGTATGGAAGCGTCCCCGCTAATCGAGGTTCAGATACCCTCAACCAGAGTCCTCCAGGACGCAGAGTTAAGTGAAGACGATTGGGTCCAAACTCGCCTTGACCAGATTTACTTGATTGATGAGAAACGACTTGCATCCATCTGCCATGGACAGATCTATCAGAAGCGAATGATCAGATCATTTAACAAGAAGGTCAAGCACCGAGTCTACCAAGTCGGTGATCTAGTAGTCAAGCGCATCATTCTTCCACAAGGTGACCCCAAGGGCAAATGGACTCCCACCTATGAGGGACCATTTGTAGTCAAGACGATATTTTATGAGCTATGATACTTAGCACCATGGATGGTGAAGACTTCCCACACCACACGCATACATAGTCAAAAATACTACGATAATGAGACCCGCTAGGTCGACTGACCTAGGCAAAAATAAGGGCATCCTGGCGAACCAAAAAGGTTCGGGCAAAAGTTAAGGATATATATACAAAACATGTACACCCGGCAAGTCGAAAACCTGAAAAGGCGGCTTGGGCAAAAAGGGTATCCCAAGGTGAAACCCGAAAGGGCGGTCTAGGCAAAAGTTAGATTTAAGCGACGACTATGTCTCATCCGATCACCTATCTACTTCGCACTACTATCAAGATTCAAGATTCAAATGGCGAAGATCACCACTCACTTTCTCTGCAAGGAGATGAGATAGTTGAAATATATGAGTACTAGCATAATTGGAACTTAACGAGATTGTTTCTGCATAGCTTTTTACCTTTCTTGTGTATAAACTACTTGGCCATACGCCGCATTTCAAATAAATACAAGTTTTCTTTCTCTTTACTGTTGTTGTTTGCATAAAGTCCAACGTTTGCTTTGAATGATTATATGCATCTAACAATAAGAATCTGCTCACAAACATGCGAAAAATGAGCATACAAAAGTAATTACTACAGGCTCTAGGAGTTGAGATGACGACGAAGGTCACCAAAACGCTCCCCCGCAGAGCATAATCCCCACAGAGGTGTCACTCACTACAAACCTTCCCCCAGCAGAGTATGTGTTAGTCCCCGAACGGTGATTCCACTCAACTTAACCAGATCACACCCATCTTCAAGCAATAGCATTTCATCCCCAACCGAGGTACTTATCCCCGACAGCATATCTTCCAGCAATCATCACCTCCCCGGCAGCAGCAGTATCCAGACTTGAAACTTGGTCAGATAGTGCATCGGAGGAAACCTACATCTTTACTACCCAGCCAGAGATTTCAACAGGCCCCAATCTGGTCTCCCAACGACCATCAAACGCTCTCTAGCGAGACCTACGTTCAACATCCCCAGTAGAGCGCCTCCTAACAAGGTCCCCAACAGTTTGCCTCCTAGATTCTCCCCAGCCGGGTCTATGTGTGAGATCTCCAACAACGAGTTTCTCAATCTCTACCTTCCTCAACAATATCTAGGCCCAAGACTTGGTCAGATAGTACATCGGAGGAATCAAAGTTTCTTTCTTCTCAGGATCTCCATCCCCAAACAGAACTCAGAAATCTTCAATCAAGAACATCCTCATCTTCTTCAAGATGGATATGTTTTGAAATACCACAGCATATAACATACATACATTTCTCATAAAGTCATAATTTATGCATATGTCATTCATACACATTATCATGCATCATACTTTGCACAAGACTAACAAATATTCTATCAAAAGTTTCTCTTGTTTTCTCCAAAACAGGTAAAAATCATTTCTGACGCAAACAGGTCTAGGATTAAGACCCGAATCCAGACGGGAAAACTATCTGAACGACCTCCCTCGTTGTCCTCCGACAACGGATCCAGGATTAATGCCCGAAGCTAGACGGGAAACCCTATCCGAACGATCACAAGTTATCCTCCGATAACAGGCAGTGGATCAATACCCGATGCACAACAGGAAAAATATCCACGCTTCGCCAACTACTATCCCCTCAGAATGGTCGACACGAAGATATATTCTGACTCTCTCTTATTATCAACAGCGACTACAGAGTCTGGCGTACGACTCAGTTGCCTTGGATGGCATCTTAAGCCCATCTCCGACTACTTGTCAACATTTCTCCACTTTCAGAATGCTGCATATATGGTTAAAAATCAATACAAACCAATAAATTCATTCAAGAGTGAACACGAAGTCTAACGTACGACTCCCTCCGGATGGCACCTTGAGCCCATCTCCCTGCTCCTTTCACTTCCATAAACATCTACAGAGCCTAGCGTACGGCTCACTCCCCAGCATCGATCATTCCAGATGGCATCTTAAGCCCATCTCCGAAGATTCTCCTATTCAGACGACATCTCGAGTCTAGCGTACGACTCATTCCCCAGCGAAGTCTCCAACTTCTCCAAATGGCATCTATAAGCCTATTCCCGCATCATCCACCAACAGCGAGTGCAAATTTTCAGGTGTACTCGAGTGTTCAATCATCTTCTACCTTCAGGTCACGAAAGACAAGCATGTCAATCTAACCTTCCAGTACAAGAAGATTGAACAGGGGCAGCTGTCATACCCCAAAATTTTCCCTCCATCTACTCAAGAAATTTCATACATCCATACTCAAAGATTCCTCAAGAGTTGATCAGACAAACTCTCTCCTAGGCAATCAACCCAAACTAGGGTTTGGTATCTCTCAGGTCAAGATGGATTTCCAATATCTCCAATGGTCTTCATACCTCCTCATATTCTTCAAAGATTCTCCATGTCAAGTTTCAAGCCTCACAGGTCAAGTTTCCTCAGACAATTGCTCAGATGGTTGAAAATCAGTTGTATTGGACAAAAAGTCAATTGTGGTCAACATACAGTCAAACTTCATAATTTTTGGTCAATATCCTCATTTTGAAGTTACATTCATCATTTGATCAAGGGTTGATCATGATTCATCAAGAAAACTCAAGATTTGCTCAAAAGTCAAACTTTCTAAGTTAGGGTTTCTAGGTGAAAAGTCAACTGAACTTTGACTGATCATAACTTTCTCATACTTTCTCAGAATGTTTTCCACCACCTCTTGTTTTGAAGGAAATTCAATTCTCTACAACTTCATGTCTCACAAGAATGTCCAAAAAATGCTTCATTTGAGAGGTATGGCTCAAAACATTACAGGTCATTATCAAAGTCAACAAAAAGTCAACTTTTTGTTTTGAGGATATATTGAGCATGGAAACTCCAATTGAGATGAGACCAAAAAGGTTGGTTAGAGGACTCCTAGAGCTTTCCAAAAAGTCCAAGAACACTCAAAAATGTGGAAAATTGAGCAAGATACACTATTCAGAAGTTGGGCAATTTTGGACAATTGCACAAAAGGACATTTTGGTCAAAATGCAAAATTTTCCAAATGGGCCTATAATCTTTTGATCCAAACTTGTTCATGACATTATTTGTGACCCATAAATGCTTGGCCATGGCAATTTTCTATTTTATTGATTTGATTTTGGATTTTAAACCATTTAATTCAAAATTAAATCATATAAAATATGAAAATAAAGTATTTTTTCAAGAGGAATGATTTTATATCATGCTTGGAGTCCAAGAAAGCCCATAATTCATACCAAATTCGTGCTAGCCTTTGCATTGATGAGAAAATCAAATTTTTGCCAATATTTTATTTTATTTGAAAAAATATAAATGCACATTGATGATCCAATCTTTTTCCTTGGTTTTTCCTCTCTCAAACTCTTCTATAAATACCAAGCAAGCTGTATCACAAGCCACACGAAACCCTAGCCCCATACACAACCCTTATTTTGCCAAAAAATTTCAAGAAACTTTGAAAAATCGAATTTTATTTCCAGCCACTTTCAGCCCTCAAAAATCATTCCATCGTGCTCAGAGAGCAAGTTTGAGTAAGAATGCACTATTGTCATTGATTAAACCATCCAGAATCGAGCCATATACATGCATACATATTCAATATTTTCTTGATTTTGCACTTTTATTATCTGCTCGTTTCCATTGATTCTAATGCTTTTAATGTGTTCATGAGGTTCTACTTGACTGATCTGGGCAATCGTTTGAGAGGTTGAACGTCAAAATCGTGTATTGCCATGTTTAGGGTTTCCAAACTGTGAAGCTTCGAACCGGCCTGTACAGGCCGATTCAGTCAAAACCGATGCCACCAATGGATTCAGAAGGTCCGATTTAGGTGGACAAGGTCTTCCTTTTCCTTTTATTCGCGTTATTTTGCAGGGTTGAACATCCTCCTCGCCGGAGAAGACGACCGGAGCTAGGGCTCCGGCGTCGTTGACGTTGGCTTGACCGGCGTGGGCATGCGTGGCACAATGGCGCTTCCTGATTTGTTCCCTCGTTCCAGATGGGGTCCACGCGTGGCTGACTGTGTTTCAAACTTATCCCTGACGCGTCATCATTCAAATCCAATTGTTTCCAGCTTTTCAAACACCAATTGCAACATGGCGCAGTGGTTAAGGCTTGGCATGTAGAAGATGCTCTCAAAGGTTGTGGGTTCGAACCACACCAGGACCGGTTCCATTCTTTTTCTTTTACAAACTTTACTTTTCAATTATTTTTCTATTTTCTTCTTTATTTAATATTTTGCATCATTTTAATTCTTTTTTATATTTTTTTTTCTCATGCATTAAAAATCATCAAAATATTTTTTCCTTTTACATTTATTTTCAGAAAACCTTTATTTAATTTATAAAATTAAAAAATATTGTTTTGCATGCGTATTTATTTTTATTCATAATTTAGCATTAAAATCACTTTTAATTAGTTTTTAATTATTAAAATGCATCCAAAAAATCCCAAAAAATTATTTTAGCATATTTATGTTATTTCCAGCATGTCATATTTTTCTCATTTAAAAACTTGCATTTTTACTAATATTTTCCTCTTATTCGATTTCATCGTATTTTCCGATTTTCTCATCTTTTCACAGGTTATTCCGTTTCAGACGGTTTCTTTTACTGTTTTCTTTTTTCCAATAATGTAACTGCTCATGGGATGTAATAGTTTAAATTAGGTTTTATTTTCCGCAAGTTTAAATTATGTATCTGCCCCAAAGCCATGTAATAGCGTAGGATTTACCTTTCCGCATCTTTACATTCCGCATTTTAATTTCCGCACCCTATAAACTGCTAGTAACTAGGCGTGTATGGCAAGATAATAATGAACATAGCCCACTAATTTTCAAGATAACATATATCTGAATCAACACACTCTTTTCACACATGCACCCCTTAGGGTAATTCTCTCTCGTTGCCTTCGCGAATTCAAAATGGTCAAGTCCCTCGAACGTAGAGGTATCCTAGCACCGTTGCCTTCAAAACAAATCATCATAGTCCCTTCGATACAAAGATCATAGACCCACGATGTCGCCTCCGAATACATGATCTTGACCCTCGATTGTCGCCTACGAAAAATGATGATAGTCCCTTCGAATGTGCTAGGATACTTCCTACAAGTTGCTTTCTATGACCATACGATGTCCCTTCGAATGTCCCGCTTACATCCAACGAATAGGGTTACCTACCAACTAATGGTATGGATAGCGCTATTCTAAAGGAAAGTAAATAACACGAAAACGACCAATTCTGAGTAGGTAATAAGACTTTTAGTTCCTTGCTCTATCAAAATACTTTTTACACCACACACTTTTGTCAAAGTTCAAACTCTTTTCAAAACGAAACATTTCCGAACACTTTGTATACATTCCTACATGAATCATTACAAAGTCAAAGCGAAATGCCTTTTCAAAACATTTTTCAAACACACAGAAAGCACAATTTTAAAGTGATCTAGAGCAACTAAGAGCCCGTAGATAACTACGGATGAAAAGGGGTGCTAATACCTTCCCTTTTCATAACCATTCTCCCGTACTCAGAATCTAACGAAGGTCTTTTTCTGTACTTTTACCTTCCCTTAATTGGATAAAAATAAAAGTCGGTGGCGACTCTTGCTATCCGCACATTTGCGATACAAAAATCCACAATGTCAGTTCTCCGTATTACATTAGCTTCAATCAAATCTTAAATCTTGTTCTTTAGATCCCAACAGTTGTCAGTGTCGTGCCCTGGGCTGTTGGAGTGGTAAACACATTTAGCATTAGGATTGTATCTCGGAGAGGAAGTGTTGACACTCTGAGGAGGATCCTTCAACGTAATCAGCTCTGCTTTCAACATGTGTTGCAAGGCTTGCGACAACGGCATGTTGATCTTTGCTTCGTGGCGCTCGGCTACGCGTGTTGTCTCCGAGGTTGTCCGATGTAGGATTGGAGATCACAAGCTACGAGCGGTCGATCTTGGCTCGCTTTTCGACCATACATGATTGGCTTCTTTTTACCACCAAAGATCTTTTCGCAGATTTGAAGATGACTCTCGAATCTTACGCTCTTGATACCGCTTCAATACGCTCTCTGTCAATATCATTTCGGTGAATCCGGCTGAAGAGTTTCCAATCAGATGATTGAAGAATGGGCATGTCAGCGTTCCCATAAACATATCAACCAACTCCCTATGGGACAAGGGTGGCTGAACTCTTCCTTTTAGATCTCTCCATTTCTGAGCATACTCTTTGAACTTCTCATCACGGCCCATAGACATGCTTTGTAGTTGCATGCGAGTGGGTGTCAATTCAGCATTGTACTCATACTGTCTGTAGAAAGCATCTGCTAAGTCACTCCAAGTGCGGATACAGTCATTTTCTAGCTGGTAATACCACTCCAATAGTGTTCCGGACAAACTCTCTTGAAAATAATGCATCCACAACTTTCTGTCATCAGTGTGGGGGGTTGATCTTCTGAACATAGGACTTCAAATGCAGCTTTGGACAAGAAATGCCATCATATTTGGAAAAAGTTGGAACTTTGAACTTGGGAGGAATCACCACACCAGGGACAAGACTCAAATCATCAAAATTCAGCCCGGACATCTTCAGGTTTTCCACAACATTCAGACGGTCTTCAAGCTGCTTGTACTTGTCATCTTCATCAGAGTACTGGTCATTATCATAGTGATCTTCTCTGTCCTTCTCAGGCTCACGCTGACTGCCTTCTTTATTTCCCTTGACACTCCCCTCAGTCTTGACACTTCCTTCTGAGAGCTCTATCCGGCTGACCACTTTAGGACCACCTTTGTAACGTCTACCCATGTTGAGAACACCAACGACCCTCTTCTTTCTGTTGACGAGCTTCTTCAGATCTTCTTGGCCTTGGACCAAGCTAGTGAACATCTGCTGGAACTGAGCATTCTGAGCCTGGAGATCTTTGACAGTCTGTTCAAGAACCATTTCTGCTAAAATAAATAGCGAGAAAATGAGAAAACCGATCTTCAATGTACCTGTTATGAGATGTTATGCCATGATATGCAATGTTTATGCAGATGCAATGCAATGTTTTCAAGGACCCTAAGGATTTAAATTTGTTAAACAAGCACGAACAAACATTTATTAGTTCTCTTTTTATTCTCTTTTCTTTTTAAGTACAAAAGATAGTTCAAAACAATAAAATAAAAAGAATAAAATCCTAGAGCTCTAAGTCTCCCATGGGCGCTTCCTTTTGGTGCCGAGGTAGGCGTTGATGTTCCGCTCCTCGTGAAGTAGCTTTGTCAACTCTAGTACCTTCTTCTCGCTTGCATAGCACTGAGCTTCAAATGTATCCCTTTCTTCTTTTAGTTGAATCCAGGATCTCTTCAAGTCTTCAAGATCAGTAGGCATATCGGGATGGAGAATAGTATAGGGTACGTCACCTATAGCAACAGGTTCCATAATTACTGGTAACACGGGTGTAAATGGCATCATGAGGTTTTGAGCTCGAGCTCGCACCCATTTGAGGTAAGGTTCCCAAGGAATGGAGTTTTGGTGCCCCAAAGTCTTGGTATCGGTCTTCTTTACCATGCCCCAAGCGTGTATGAAGCTTCGTCGGTAATTCTGGAGATCGTGGTTGTAATCGAACACAATATCTTGGAGAAGCATATCATGTGGACCATCTCTTCGAGCAAAACCAAACTGACGTAAAGCTAAAGAAGGGTTGTAAGTAATACCTCCCCTTATACCAAGGAGTGGTACATTAGGGAATTCTCCACAACGCTCAATGAAAGTGAAGTCCTTTTGAGAGAAAAGACTCCAACGGATATCTGAATGAGAGAGTGACATTAACCTTTGAGACCACTTCATCCTTTGTTCATTCTTCAATACTGATGGAGGAGGGTGCGAAATAAACCACCTGGAAAGTAACGGGATACAACACATGAGAGTTCCTTGTCTCTTAGTAGTACGAGTGTGGAGAGAATGCATAATATCCCCAAGTATAGTAGGCACAGGATTGCGGGTAAGAAACAACTTGATGGTGTTCACGTCTATGAATTGATCTGGATTAGGAAATAGCACCAAACCATAGATTAGTAAGGCCAAAATTTCTTCGAATGCTTGGAAACTCATAGCTTTGAGGAATTCTTGGGCTTTTTTCATTAGGAACTTGGCAAGTAAACCCTTAACTCTGCTTCTTGTTTCCCAATTGTCTTCGATGTCTGAGCGCTTTAGATGTAGAGATGATGTAATGTCTTTGTACCTAGGAACCTTTTATAAACCGGTGAATGACATTTGATCAAGAATAGGTACCCCAAGTAGCTTAGTGAACTCTTCTAAGGTAGGTACCAATTGATAATCTGGGAATGTAAAGCAATGGTGTTTCGGATCAAAGAATTGGAATAGGACGTTGTCATACCCCAAAATTTTCCCTCCTATTTCTCAAGACATTTTATACATCCATACTCAAGGATTCCTCAAGGGTTGATCAGACAAACCCTCTCCTAGACAATCAACTCAAACTAGGGTTTGGCAATTCTCAGATCCAGATGGACTTCCAACATCTCCAGTGGTCATCATGCCTCCTCATATGCTTCAAAGACTCTCCATGTCAAATTTCAAGCCTCACAAGTCAAGTTTCCTCAGGCAATTGCTCAGATGGTTAAAAATCAGTTGTATTGGACAAAACGTCAATTGTGGTCAACATACAGTCAAACTTCATGGTTTCTGGTCAACATCCTCATTTTGAAGTCACATTCATCATTTGATCAATGGTTGATCATGATTCATCAAGAAAACTCAAGATTTGCACAAAAGTCAAACTTTCCAAATTAGGGTTTTTCAGTGAAAAGTCAACTGAACTTTGACTGAGCATAACTTCTTCATACATTCTCAAAAATTTCTCCACCACCTCTCATTTTGAAGGAAATTCAATTCTCTACAACTTCATGTCTCACAAGAATGTTCAAAAAATGCTTCATTTGGAAAGTATGGGTCAAAACATTACAGGTCCTTTTCAAAGTCAACAAAAAGTCAATTTTTTGTTTTGAAGATGTATTGAGCATGGAAACGCCAATTGAGATTAAACCAAAGAGGTTGGTTAGAGGACACTTAGAGCTTTCTAAAAAGTCCAAGAACACTCAAAAATATGGAAAATTGAGCAAAATACACCTTACAGAAGTTGGGCATTTTTGAACAATTGCACAAAAGGAGATATTTGTCAAAATCCAATTTTTTTCCAAATGGGCCTATAATTTTATGATCCAAACTTGATCATAATATTATTTGTGACCTATTGATGCCTTACCATGACCACATTCTATTTTTTTGATTTATTTTTGAAATTAAAACCATTTAATTCAAATTTAAATTATATAAAATATGAAAACAAGATATATTTTCAAATGGATTGAATTTTTATCAAACTTGAGGTCCAAGAAAGCCCATACAACTTGCCAAATTCGTGCTAGCTTGCATATGGAAGAGAAAATCAAATTTTCAAAGATTTGATTTTATTGGAAAGGAAATTATTTTTGCATTCAAGAGGAGATCTTTTTTTTTACTCTCTTTGCCCTCACACTTCACTCTATAAATACCCAGCTCATTGCACAAGACAAAGGACGGAAACCTTATCCCTACAACAACCCTTATTTTTCTCAAAATTTTCACAAAGTTGTGAAATTCGAGTTTCAACTTGCAGCCACTTTCAGCCTCTCTCAATCACTCTATTGTGTTCCTAGGGTAAGTTTGAGTAAGTATACATCAAAAGCCATGGCCAAAGCTGCTTGAATCGAGCCATACACATTCATACATATTCAAAATTTTATTGAAATTGCATTTTTATTATCTGTGTGTTTTAATCGAAACTAACCACTCTAATGTGTTCATGAGGTTCCATATGAAAGATTTGGGCCATCGTTTTCATGCTTGAACGTCCAGAAATCGATTTGCCATGGTTAGGGTTTCTTAAACTGTCTTCTTCGAACCGGCTTGTACAGGCACTTTCAGGGAAAACGAGCACCACCATTGGATTCGCAGACCCCGATTTAGGGGGGGTAGCCTTAACCTTAGCCTTTGATTTCCATTATTTTGCAGGTTTGATGTTTGTAGTCACCGGAGAAGACGACCGGAGCTAGGGCTCCGGCGTCGGTGACTTGTTGACTCCGGCGATAGCATGCGTGGCGTTTCTGTGCAATCTGATTCGTTCATCCGTTCCACCTGGGGTCCACACGGCTGACTGTGCGTTGAATTCAAAACTCAGGACACGTATTCCTTTATAATCACACCTTTGCAATTTCCAAACACAAAAGCAAGCTAGCTCAGATGGCAACGCGTGTATGGATTTCTGTAGAGGACACCAGTTCGATCCCTGGCATGTCCATTCTCTTTTTACTCTTGCAAAACTAACTTTCTTTTTATTTTTCTTATTTTTCTTTAATATTTTCATGTTATTTTAATTTATCTTCAAATATTTTTATCATGCATCTAAAAAACTCCAAAAATATTTATTTTTTGCATAATCATCAGAAAAATTCTTATTTAATTTTTAGCATTAAAATTATTATTTTTGCATGCATACTTAATTTAATTATTAATTAATCATCTAAATGACTTTTAATTATTTTTAAATTACCAAATCAATTCCAAAAATTACCAAAAAAATTATCTTATCATATTAATGTCATTACTAACCCAAAACCTTTTTTCTCATTCAAAAATATTTCTTTTTACTAACATTTTCTTCTTATTGCAATTTTCTTCCGTTTTCCGATTTTGTATCTGTTCACAGGTTATACCGTTTCGGACGATTTTTCTTGCTTTTCTTTTCAATTATGTAATTGCCTATGAGATGTAATAGTTTAATTAAGACTTATATTTTCTGCACTCCTATTATGTAACTGCCCCAAAGCCATGTAATAGCGTGGCGTTTCTGTGCAATCTGATTCGTTCATCCGTTCCACCTGGGGTCCACAGGGCTGACTGTGCGTTGAATTCAAAACTCAGGACACGTATTCCATTATAATCACACCTTTGCAATTTCCAAACACAAAAGCAAGCTAGCTCAGATGGCAACGCGTGTATGGATTTCTGCAGAGGACACCAGTTCGATCCCTGGCATGTCCATTCTCTTTTTACTCTTGCAAAACTAACTTTCTTTTTATTTTTCTTTAATATTTTCATGTTATTTTAATTTATCTTCAAATATTTTTATCATGCATCTAGAAAACTCCAAAAATATTTATTTTTTGCATAATCATCAGAAAAATACTTATTTAATTTTTAGCATTAAAATTATTATTTTTGCATGCATACTTAATTTAATTATTAATTAATCATCTAAATGACTTTTAATTGTTTTTAAATTACCAAATCAATTCCAAAAATTACCAAAAAAATTATCTTATGATATTAATGTCATTACTAACCCAAAACCTTTTTTCTCATTCAAAAATATTTCTTTTTACTAACATTTTCTTCTTATTGCAATTTTCTTCCGTTTTCCGATTTTGTATCTGTTCACAGGTTATACCGTTTCGGACGATTTTTCTTGCTTTTCTTTTCAATTATGTAATTGCCTATGGGATGTAATAGTTTAATTAGGACATTTATTTTCCGCACTCCTATTATGTAACTGCCCCAAAGCCATGTAATAGCGTAGGACATTTATCTTTCTGCACTTTACTTTCCGCAATTTATTTTCCGCATCCTATAAACTGCTAGTAATTAGGCGTGTCTGGCTAGATAAAATTGGACATAGATCACTCATAACTCCAAGATAAAATACCTGAAATCAACACACTCTTTTCACACAAGCACCCCTTAGGGTAATTCTCTCTCGTTGCCTTTACGAATACAAGTGGTCAAGTCCCTCGAACGTAGAGGTATCCTAGCACCGTTGCCTACAAACATATCATCATAGTCCCTTCGATACAAAGATCATAGACCCACGATGTCGCCTACGAATACATGATCTTGACCCTCGATTGTCGCCTACGAAAAATGATGATAGTCCCTTCGGATGTGCTAGGATACTTCCTACAAGTTGCCTTCTATGACCATACGATGTCCCTTCGAATGTCCCGCTTACATCCAACAAATAGGGTTACCTACCAAATAATGGTACGGATAGCGCTATTCTAAAAGAACGTAAAACAACACGAAAACGACCAATTCTGAGTAGGTAATAAGACTTTTAGTTGCTTGCTCTATCAAAATACTTTTTACACCTCACACTTTTTGTCAAAGTTCAAACTCTTTTAAAAAATGAGACATTTCCGAACACTTTGTATACATTCCTACATGAATCATTACAAAGTCAAAGCGAAATGCCTTTTCAAAACATTTTCAAACACACAAAAAGCACAATTTTAAAGTGATCTAAGAGCAACTGAGAGCCCGTAGATAACTACGGATGAAAAGGGGTGCTAATACCTTCCCTTTTCATAACCTTCTCCCTTACTCAGAATCTAACGAAGATCTTTTTCTGTACTTTTTACCTTCCCTTAATTGGATAAAAGACAAGTCGGTGGCGACTCTTGCTATCCGCACATTTGCGATACAAAAATCTCAAAGTCAGTTCACCGTATCACAGTGGAATGATTTGAAAGAACGATTCTCTTAAGGTGACTTGGTTTGTGTATCAGAATTGCAACAAGAAATTTATGCTCTCAAGCAAGAGCATCGAACGGTAACAAAACTTTTCTCTGATCTTAAGATTTTGTGGGAAGAACCAGAAATGTATATGACAATACCTACATGTACTTGTCGTGTCCGTTGTTCTTGTGAAGCTACGCGTACCGCTAAATATAGTCATAATTTACTCTATGTGATTCGTTTTTTGACCGGTCTTAATGAAGAATTCAGTGTTGTTAAGTCACAAATTCTTCTCTTAGATCCTTTACCTAGCTTGAATAAAATTTTCTCAATGCTTATTAACCATGAACGTCAAATTGTTCATCATGTTTCAGTTAATGATGACTCTAAAGTCCTTGTTAATGCTGCTGAAATTAGGAGATCAAGTTTTAGAAATAATAAGACTGGTTCTAAATCTGGACATAGAGTTTGCACTTTTTGTGACAAATCAGGTCATACTGTTGATACTTGTTATTGCAAGCATGGAGTTCCACCTCATTTACAAAAGAAAGTTTCTAATTATGCAACTCATAATGCTACTGCAGAATGTTCTGCATCACCAGCCCTTACACATGAGCAGTATAATACTTTTATGTCTCTACTTCATGCTTCTAGTATAGGTACAAAATTGCACATGCTTCTAAACAGGTGAGATCATTCCAATCAACTGATCATCCATCAGTCGACGACAAAGGTAATATTTCTAATTTTTCTTCTTGTGTTAATAACACAACTCTTGGTTCTTGGATCATCGATTCAAGAGCTAGCGATCATATTTGTTGTTCATCCCATTGGTTTTATTCTCTTCATGATATTATTCCTATTTTTATTAGATTACCTAATGGTAATATTACCGTAGCAAAACAAATTGGCACAATTTATTTTTCTCAAAGTTTTTTCTTAACGAATGTCCTTTATGTTCCTCATTTTTCTTTGAATCTAATTTTAGTTGCCAAACTCTGTTATGCTTTACCTTGCATTGTTAGTTCCAGTAATTCACAATGCCTTGTTCAGGATCCTCGGTCATTGAAGACGATTGGTTCTGCTGAACTCATTGAAGGATTGTATCACTTGGTTCTGTCGGATAAGATTCAGAATGTATCTGCTGCCCCTTGCAACTCTGTTGTCATCATACCAGAAACTACATTATGGCATTTTAGACTGGGCCACCTCTCTAACTCTAGAATGACTTTGCTACATTATGATTTTCCCTTTATTGTTATAGATCAAGAAGGAGTTTGTGATGTATGCCATTTTCCAAAACAAAAAAAAATTACCATATCAAAGGAGTTTTAATAAAGCCATGAAACCTTTTGATCTAATTCACTTTGATATATGGGGTCCTCTTGCTATTAAATCTGTTCATGGTTTTTTTATTTTCTTACTGTTGTTGATGACTTTAGTAGATATACTTGGGTTACTCTTATGAGATCTAAGGCTGAAGTTAGTCAACATGTCATGAATTTTGTCAAGCTGATTGAAACACAACACAACACTCTTGTTAAAACCATAAGAACTGATAATGGCCCAGAATATTTGATGTCGTCTTTCTATTCTTCAAAAGGAATTATTCATCAAAAAAGTTGTGTAGAATCCCCACAACAAAATGGAAGAGTAGAAAGAACACATCAACATATATTGAATGTAGCCAGGTCTCTGTTGTTTCATTCTAATTTGCCGAAACAATTTTGGTGTTATGCTGTGTCACATGCTGTTTTTATCATAAACTGTGTTTCTAGTCCTATTCTTGAAAATAAATCACCATATTTTCTGATGCATGATAAGCTACCTAATTTGAAAATTTTAAAAGTGTTTGGATATTTGGTTTATGCATCTACTTTACATTCACATAGAACAAAATTGGATCCCAGGGGTAGAAAATGTGTGTTCCTAGGTTTTAATAGTGGCATGAAAGGATATATACTATTTGATCTAAACAATAAGGAAATATTTGTTTCTAGAAATACCACACACCATGAACACATTTTGCCATATAATCCAATTTCAAAACCTTCGAATTGGAAATATCGTTCTCATGGCATAACACTTAATGATGAGGTTCCAATTATCCACCCCCTAATGACACTATATCACATAACAAAATACCACCAGATTCCACTTCACTATCAGCTACCCCAGAACATCAACCTATTAGGCAAAGACATCCACCATCTTATCTTGCAGATTATGTGTGCAATGCTTCCAATGGTTCAACAAAATCAAAGTCTTCAGGTAATCCTTATCCTATTACCTCTTATCATTCTTTTTCACATTTATCACCTTCACATGAAGTTTCTTCTTCTTCTATCATACACTGCACAAAGACAAAATCTTTTAAAGAAGCAAGTCAGTATGATTATTGGAAAATAGCTATGAAATCTGAATTAGATGCATTAGATTAAAATGGCACTTGGATTCTAGTAGATTTTCCACCTCATGTGAAGCCTATTGGTAGTAAGTGGGTATACAAAGTTAAACATAAAGCAAATGGTTCTATTGAAAGGTATAAAGCACAGTTGGTTGCGAAATGATATAATCAGATTGAAGGCATTGATTTTTTTGATACATTTTCACCAGTTGCAAAACTCACTACAGTTAGAACATTACTTGCTCTTGCTTCAATTAATTCTTGGAATTTGCATCAATTAGATGTAAATAATGCATTTTTGCATGGAGAATTACAAGAAGAAGTTTATATGACTATTCTAGACGGTGTTTCATGTACCAAACCTAATCAAGCTTGTAAACTTCTTAAAAGTCTCTATGGTCTCAAACAAGCAAGCAGAAAATGGTATAAAAAATTGACATCTTTGTCAGTGAAGGAAGGATATCAACAATCTACATCTGATTACTCACTTTTCACGTTGAAAAATAGTCATGAATTTACTGCCTTGCTGGTTTATGTTGATGATGTGATCTTAGCAGGAACTTCTCTCGATGAATTTAAAAGGATCAAACATATTCTTGATTGTAACATCAAGATAAAGGACCTAGGAATTCTTAAATATTTCCTAGGCCTCGAAGTGGCTCATTCCAAAATTGGGATCACTATTTCACAAATGAAATATTGTTTAGATTTATTGAATGATTCAGGTTTATTGGGATCCAAACCAGCCGGTAGTCCTCTTGATCCTTCCATTCAAATTACATCAAGATGATGGTAAGCCTTATGATGATCAAGCTGCATATAGGAGATTAATTGGTAGATTATTATATTTGAATGCTACTCGACCAAATATCACATTTTCAACTCAACAATCAAGTCAATTTCTTCATGCTCCAACCATGACACATTATAACGCTGCTTGTAGAGTTGTGAGGTACTTGAAGCATAATCCTGGAAGAGGCCTTTTATTTCCTAGAAATTCTGAGGTGCAATTTTTGGGGTATTCAGATTCTGATTGGGCTGGTTGCATTGATTCTAGAAAATTAATTTAAGGATATTATTTTTTATTGGTTCTTCCTTAATATCTTGGCGTGCTAAGAAACAACAAACTGTATCTAGGTCTTCTGCTGAAGCTAAATACATAGCTCTTTCTACAGCAACATGCGAACTACAATGGTTGCTTCACTTGTTCAAAGATTTACATGTTATCTCTACACGACAACCTGTGCTATATTGTCATCTAGTAAAGAAAAAGGTTCAAGATGGTACTCTTAGACTTTTACCAATTTCATCACAAGAGCAGTTGACAGATTTTCTCACAAAGGCTTTGGCTCCTCCAAAATTCAACTCATTTATATCCAAGCTTGGCATCATAGACATCTATAATGCTTCAGCTTGAGGGAGGATATTGAGCTAATAAAATATATGCACATCTTATGCCTAAAAGTGTGCATCAGTTACTGTATTATTCCTAAAATTATGCATGTATTTTACTATTAATTATTTGGCTGTTACCAATAGCTATTATTTTGCTTTTCTTGTAACTACTAATTAATGGCAATTCATATATATATATATATATATATATATATATATATATATATATATATATATATATATATATATATATATATATTATACGATAAAATCATCAAGAATAATTGAATTCGATTATTGGAAACCAAATTGATTATCCTTTTTCATCTTTTATTTATTTTCATTCAATCCATTGTAAATTGTAGGGAAAAATGCAACATGTGTGTGAATTTAGACATTTAAGAATATATTGGGTTTACCGTGTATACTTAAATATAAATTACATGTTAAATATTAATATTTTGTGCAAGTAATTTACTTTAATTAATATTTCTAGATGAAATGATTTAGTATAAAATCATGAATTTGAATTTATGGTACATGTATTGATAACGTAAAATGATGTGAATCAAACGTTAAAAATATCTATGACATGTTTCAATTGTATATTTTATTATGCAAGAAAATGATTTATTTTAAAAGAATAGAAATGAATTATATGGTGTTGTATCTATATGGAATGTATGAATTCCATGTTTATACCCACTTCATGAAATAAAATTTTTTATGACAAATTTGTATGATCATGGTTGTCGATTGCTATAAATATTTAATTTATTAAATATATTTTGGGTATATTTAAGTGGAAGTAAAACTTCAAACTAAAAAGGTTAGTAAATGAAGAATGACACTAAATTTGTGTATATGACAAAATATAATTGAATGACAAAAATATCATGGTGATAGTTTTTGCATATGATAAATGTACTAATATGACAAAGGTGTCGTAGTTTGATGATAGTTGGTAAATTCTATTAAGAGTACTAAAGTAATCATAGTCATGACTATTTGAAAGATTGAATATTAAAAGTTTATTAAAATTTGAAAAATCACGTGATTCTTTGACGAAAAGATTGATAAGGATATATGTCTTTGGATATAATTGAAGAAAATCTTGTGTCCTCTAAAAGGTAATTGTTGAGAACCCATGTTCCACGTTGACAACTGCTTCAAATTTATTAATTGCTCTTAATAAAATATGATCCAGCACTTGTCGGCACATCTCTTAATTGACTCTCAAACTTCAAAAATTACTAAGTCTTTGGCCATTGGTGACCTTGTCAGACAAACATCCTGTCGAAAGTCCATTTAGAAATTTTAAATATGTTTCAAAGAGAAAGTGATAATAATCTTGTGGATATGTTCTTGAGATTCTTCTCATCCATATTTACTCAATATTGGTGGATTGTTTTAGTAGACAAACTTCTCTCGTCAAGACTCACTATTAAATGCTCAAGACTTAGTGTTTTCTCAACATAACAACCTTTGTTGAATTTCACTTAGTTGAAATTTTTAAGATAACACCTAACTAAGCATCTATGCACATACCTAACTATTAGCCATCATTGCTTATCATACACAGGTACACCTGTGTATGACCTTATTCTAATACTATATTAACACAAAGTCTTATTTTTCAAATTCTTATTTTCCACATTAAAAGTGTCACAAAATTAGATTTTATGTGTCCAAACTCCGTTACAAACACATACTTAATCATTTAAGTTTGGTCCAACAATACACTCATTTATAAACTAGGGCACTATATTATATTTACCACTTAGGTGTGTTCTAACAATACACTAAATCAATGCATAAATATATATTTTCAACAATGTAATTAATATGTTGTGCTTCTGCCCTTTCCTATCACAAAGTATTATTTTGAGTAAAAGAATTATAAAATAATTAAAATTTGATAATAAAAAAATTTCTTATGATCGGTAAGTTTCATTTCACATTTTTTAGGTGTGTTAAAAGACAAAACACAACACAATGATGTAACCAAAAAATATTTAACAATACTTCTAATTTGGGATACTTTTTACTACTCCATTAAAGCTAACAACTAAAGATTATAAAAGGAGTGAATGAGATCTTATTTATAAGTTATGAAGTTATAAAATCATTTGTTAAATATAATGGGGAGAAATATGGTAAAAACGATAAAATGTGTTCATGTTATGATTCCTTTTCTTTTTCTATTTCTTGTTGTAACAAATATCGAAGGTAAGTTGTTTTATCTACTTAACTTTTTCTCCTTTACTATGTTCACTATATGTTATCTCATTTTAATAACATTATTTAATGTCATTTTTCATTACAGCAAGACGTTATAGATGTTTTGAAGATTCAGATTGTAGCAACAAAATCTATTGTTTGCCTCCCAGAAAAGCAATTTGTGTGAACAAGAGGTTGTGTAAGTGTGTATTAGTCCGTGAATTGTTAGACCCAAGAAAGAATTGATTTTGGCTCGTTAAAAAAACAGGTTAGACCAAGAGAATGAAGAATAAAGTGACATCCACCTAAACATATATATATATATATATATATATATATATATATATATATATATATATATATATATATATAGAATTGGAAATCCATAATACCTTTAACAGAATTATTCTCCTTTACTACTATCATTACCACCCACAAAAACTTCGAATAAACCATGGAAGCTAACAATAACTCTATTGATATGCAGCTGAGACAACATGGTCCAATTTTAGACTACCAAGCCAATTTTGAAAAATTAGAGAGTGATATGATTACCAGCAGATGATATCCTGAATTGCTTCATATTAGGTTTAATTCTACACATTTTCAATGACTTAGATATACGATGTGCTTACTCTATTTCACATGTTGTGGAATTGGCCAAACTCATTGTGGCCAGGCTTAAAGATAAAAACCTAAATTTACCAAACCTCAAAATCTAAATAATCACATCCCAAACGCCCAATATATTTATCCAAATTGACCATATACTAGCCCAAACACTACATCACTACCTAAACATGTAGCCACACAACAACCCAACACATGCCCAAGTCGTTTACCTATATGATAAATTACACCAGTCTAACAAGCAAAACTCATAGCTCAAGACCTATGTTTTAATTGTGACAAGAAATTTATTCCAAGCCACAAATGTGTAACCATTAAATTTCTATTAATAATGAATGATGGGACTCCTCTATAAAAACTCAAGACATTAATGAAATTATTAATGAAGTGGAAATTGAGTCGGAATCTGGAGAAATAAATTTTCCACTTTCACCACAAGTTGTCAGTGGATAATTTTTCCCAAAACATTGAAGTTCAAAGGGTTACTTGATAGTTTATCGGTAACAGTTCTCATCGATACATGAAGTACTCTGTAACACCCCAATATTACCCAAGGTTTTATATGTAAAAATCAGAGTAAATTAAAATTTCATAAATTCAATACTGAGGCATCACACCTTCAATACCAAATCACTTTAAACAGTTTGCTTTAAAGTATGAATCTCGGATACATAGCATCGTCGGAAAACATAAATTGATTCATAAAAATCAAAACATCTTCTTTATTAAACTTCCTTAACCAATCATATTTTCATAAAGTATGATTCTTATTTACAAAAGGAAAAACAACAAAAGAACAACAAAAAGACAACATAAATATTTCCCCCGAGTGCTACATATCAGGGCGACACCAACTCGACTAATAGCAGCTATAATCTCCGTCTTCATAACCTGCACGTTACCAATATAAAGGTAACGGCGAAACAAGTAAATGGTGAGATACTTCAAAACATATAATTAAAGGCATGATAATATATATATATATATATATAGTTTCGGAATTATAAAGGGTATAGATTAATAAGTGCAATTCCAACACATAATCACAACTCACTTACTTTAATCGTCATACTAATGTGTATAATCAACACTTTATCGCCATAACCTCATCGGCATAAATCATCACAACAACACATAAATGTTCATCACCACGAAATCATCACAAGTTAATACGTCACTAATCAACACGACAATCATAAAACAACAACATCAAACAATGCTAATAACATAATCAACATAAACAAAATCATCACAAATTGGCTAAAGCCCATCGTCGCTTTTGGCATAAAAGCCCATCGTCACAAACATCATCGCATCATCACATCAAGTTATATTCATTTCATGTTCATCATAAAGATCATCACCGAACAAAACATCATATATCATCGCAATTCAACATCATTCATCAATTAAAACCCAACGCCAAACAACTCAAACAAAAACATAACCGACTCCATGAGACACGACTATGTTATGCATGTGGTACCCGTCGCTTTGTCCATAATTAGGAACACTTGGCATAAAAGCCTCGTCGCTTGGCATAAAAGCCCATCGTCGCCAATGCAATGTATGTGACTCGACAATAAAACAACACAACAAAAACATCATCATCGCTCATCAAAACTGGCATAAAGCCCACATCGCCATAATTTATCTACATCAAGATAAATATATCATCGCATCATATTTGCATTATGCAAAACGTCACCAACAATTCATCATCATCAAAAATCATGCATTTAATAACAACATCAATATAATCATCATGTACAAAGACATATATCGTTGCATTGCATATCATCGAGTATTCATTAATAAATACATCGTCGCAAACATTATGTTTAATCACACCACATCATTATCAATTCGTTCACTAAATTCCAAATACGGAAAAATATTCAAACACCTATAATCGTCACGAAAGACATTCCTAATAACCGGCACTAATCATAATTCGTCAACATCGCAATCGGATTGTCCATACGTGTTTTAAATCTACTAAAACGCAATCCAATTCAATTTAACCGTAAATTGGCCTATTTCGGATCGTTTCGTAAAAACTCGTAATTTCAAAAAACTAACCTCACCACTACGTTCTACACGTCAAACTTAGCTAGCACGTCAATTTTCGTTGAATTCAGAGCAACTTGCTCCGTTGTCGAATTTACTGAAATCGGAAAATCGGAATATAATCGAGTTCCAAATTTTATCGGCTAACTTATGTCCTAATTATATTTTATTAATACCAACTAGTGGTATATTGAATTAGGAAATTGGAAGAAAACAGAAAACCTTAAATACAGAAAACAGCAAAAACTGCATTTCCGTTTCTTCCCCCCATCCTCACAGGAACGCACGTACCTTGCTCCCCTTATGAATTGGAGACCGGTGCCTCAAGGAGGGGGACGGTCGCCCCACACATGGAGGCGGGCGCCTCCCCCATGCACCATCCCATTCACTTCTTCTTCCATGCGTTTTCTGGTTTTTCTGGTTTTTCATTTTTCCAACAGTTTACAGTTTTTCTATTTTTCATTTTATAGCTTTCATTTCTACTACTAGCAATGAAACACACCCATAATCTATACTCCTAATCCAACTTTTCTAAACTATTTCAACAATCAACCAACCAAAACCCTATAAATCAACTATCAATTTTTCCTCAAATCCTAAATATAACTATCAAACCTAACTATATGAGATGGAGAAATCAAACCCCTTACCTCACAAGCTTGGATGATTCTTGATGATCCTACAACCCAACCTTGTTCTTCTCTAGCTCCTATTCTTCTTCTTCTTCTCAAAACCCTCTCTTTTCCTCCAAGTTTCTATTTTGGCTTTGGTTTTTTAAGAATGGAAAGAATGAGGAAAAATTGATTTTATAAGTTGTTTTTCTACTAGCAAGCTTAAGGGTGCAAACCCAAATCTCATCAATTACTCCCCACACCCCTAACTTATTTTTATTAAATAATACCTTAATAATATCTAATAATATTATTTACTTAATTAATTAAAATAATTCCGGGAAATTAAATATCGGATCCGAATAATATTTTACCGAACCGAACAGAATAAAAATCGGACCCAACGAAACATCGCCAAATATATTATCAGATATATTGATTAATATAAATATTCTCGTCGCAAAATAAATATCGATCGATAACTCAAAAATATTAATATAATATTAATTAAAACGGGCGTTACATACTCATAACATGCTTCAACCCCATATAGCTCAACATCTCAATATCCCAACCACACTCATTCCCAATTTCTATGTTATAGTTGGAAATGACACTTAATTAGTATGTTCTAGACTAAGCCCTCGAGTTCTAATCACTTTGCAAAACCATCTAATTTTCACCCCCATTTTACTTATTTCCAATTAAGGGAGCTGACGTGGTCTTAGTGTTGTACCCCAAAATTTACCCTCTTCTTTTTAACCTTTTTGGCTTATAGTTCCATTATCATAAACATACATGCATCTCATTGATCTCACAGTTATGAGGTTAAAAGCACCTCAGGTTGTGGAAGAAACTGTGTGTTTCGTCCAATTCAGACTATTGCGAATCAGAAATTGATATTTTTCAGTTTGTGTGCTTGATTCATGACCTTCTGGTCAGAAGGTTATCTTGGATTGGTTCTACAGACGTTGGAACTATTTCAGTACATCCTCTATTTTGAAGTTTCCCATGAAGTGTACGCCCATACTACCTTTGCACGTTCCTGATGATGGAATTATCTTCCCCAGCAAGTCGGTAAATCTACTGATCCTTCTTTGAGAATTCTCTTACTCCCCAGTCAAAGTTGAGGTGGACTACTCACGACGTCCCCAATGAGGTTGCATCTTGATTACTGTTAAGGATCAAATTGGACTAATTTTCATACATTATTTTTGGTCATTTTAACCAAATTTTATTTAATTTTCATTCTTTTAGTCACACAATTTATAAATATGCAATTATTCTTGTTTGTATTTTAATTAGAGTAGATATTTCACTTTAGTTGTTAGTTTTGTAGAAAATTTGAAGAAAAAGAGTTACTTGGATGCATGTGCAAGTGGAAGAAGCAACCAAGTCAAGACAAGTATAAGGAAGGTCAAGAAAATACAAAGGAGCATAAATCAACTTAGTTCGCGCCGCGTCCAGTTGTTGGCGCCGCGAACCCAATTCAGCTTAGTTCGCGTCGCGTCCCTTGTTGGCTCCGCGAACTGTGCGTCATCAAAACTTATGTTTTGAAATGATTAGAAGTGTCTTGGGGTCAGCTCTCTTGGGGTAGCGTGAAAGTCTCTTTTTACTCACTTTTTGGGTCAAGGTAAATGTGTGGTTGCATGAAAAAGGTCACATCATTTGCAATCATGACATGGGAGTAAAGTAAACAAAGAAAGAAAAAAGAAAAAAAGATTACTCCTTGATTTTTTTTTTGGAAATTAGATTTTTATCAAGAAAAAAGGATAGAGAACATTGTGGAAGAACAAGAAGAACATTTAATTTTCTTTGGATGTCAACCATGGTGATGAGGAACTAAACTCTAATTTTGTCAAGATTAAGGTACTAACTATTCCAAATCCATTATGTAATTTTTGTAAACTCTTGTATGTGAACAATTTTATGTTGAATGTAGAGAAAAGCTTTTGTGGTTTATTGAATATGTTATGTTAAATTATTGTTGAAAAAGATAATTTAACTTATGTTCTTAAAGTATTTTCTCAAGTAAGAATTGGATTGTAGAAATAGATTTAATTATTGTTTTTCTTTTGTATCAATTACTAAGGATTGTTAGATTAATATTTTGGATGAAGAAATTGTCTAAAGGTTAATTTAATAAATATCACAATATCAGTTAGACATGAATGTTATTGAGAGGATATTATATTATGTTCAAAATTCTTGAGTTCACATACTAGTTATAAGAGAATATATGGAAATGGAATAGTGAGACCCAATCTTGGCAAAGTCTTTTTAATTGATTAAAACCATATTTTTAGTGTTCTAATTTTATGCCAAAAGTGAATGATAATTTTACCAACACAAACAAACCTTTTTAATTTGTAAACTTAAAGCGATAGTAACTATAGAACGACGGTAATATCACCCAATCTCTGTGGATACGATATAAAAATATTTGCCGGAAATATACTTTTCAACAAATTGCGTCGTTGCTGGGGATTGGCGTTTGATATTACAAGCATTGCAATAGTTCACTATTTTAAGTTTTGTTACTTTATTATTATATCTCTTGTGTTTCACTTGGTTTGCTAGTTTTGTAGATTCTTGTGTATGCGTGAAAAAGCTACCGAAGAACAATTTCCATTCAATCCAGAAATTGAAAGGACGATTCAGAAGATCAGTAGCAAAACACAAAGAAGAAGAAAATTGGCCGAAGAGAGGAGACTAAGAGAAGAGACATCTACTTCTTCAACAAATCAAATTGAGGAAGTGGGTGTAAACACTTTTCAAGGAAACATGGCAGGTGAAGTTCGTACCAAAATGTCCACAAATAGTCCAAGGTGCACCGCTCAATTTGCTCATAATGCTCAAGGTGGAAGGAACACGGAGATGGAGACCGGAATCTCCAACTTCTTTATGCAAGTTCGTTCACCGGAATGGACCATGAAGACCCTTTCACGCATCTCATCAAATTTTATGAGATTGTGGGTGCAACGGGGATAGATGAAGCAGGTGAGGAGGCATTATTCAAGAGATTGTTTCCATACTCCTTAATTGGAAAAGCTAAAGAGTGGTATCTCGATAAATTACCAAGAGTGATGACGGATTGAAATTTATTAGAAGAAAAGTTCTTAGAAAGGTATTTTCCACAATCCCGATTCATGGAAGCCAAAACGGAGATTGCGGTATTCACTCAAGGAGGCAACGAGTCTCTAAATGAGGCTTGGGAAATATTCAAGTCCATGTTAAGAAAGTGCAAAGGTCGTGGTTTTGATGAACTCACTCAAATCCATATATTCTTAAATGGACTCCAACCGGTGCATAAAAAACTTTTAGATGCTACCGCGGGTGGTTCTTTAATGTCAAAAAATGTGGAAGATGCTATAGTTATTATTGACCGAATGGCACTCAATGATCTTCAAAGTCAACATGATCGTGGTTCTTCATAAAGGAAACCAGGTGTCCTTGAATTAAACACCAATGATGTCATTCTTGCTCAAAATAAGCTACTTTCACAACAAGTGGAGTTACTTACTCAACAAATGTCCCGAAGGCGAAGAAGTGAATTATGTGAATGACCAAAGTCAAGGCTATCAAAGGCAACCTCCACATCACAACAACTCATATCAAAGGAACAACCAAGGCTACCAACCATCAAGATTCAACAATCAACATTATCAACATCAAAATCCATATCAAAGCTCAAATTCTCAAAGCCAACAATCTCAAGGTGGAAGCTCAAAATTAGAAGAAACTCTCAACCAATTCATGAAAGTTTCCATGGATAATCAAAAGAGCAATGTGGCTGCCATAAAGAACTTAGAAAATCAAGTGGGCAGCTTGCAAAGCAATTGGACGAACAACAAACGGGGCCTTCTTTTTCCGCCAACACTCATACCAACCCGAAGGAGTATTGCAAAGCAATTTTCACTAGAAGTGGTAAAGAGGTGAAGAATGGGATTAGTGATGAAGTTGTAGAGGAGGATGAGGCGGAAGTTGTAGCTATAAATGAAGAAAATGAAGTAAAAAGAAAGAGAAAAATGCAAGAAAGAGTAAAAAGGGAAATAAAGAAGTAAGCACAATTCCCATTCAACATCTATCTTATCCGCATGCACCATCAAAGAAGGAGAAGGCAAGACAATATGCTCGGTTTATGGATATATTTAAACAACTTCATATAAATATTCCATTTTTCGAAGCATTGGAGCAAATGCCAAAATATGCTAAATTCATGAAGGATATGCTCACAAAGAAGAAGAAGCGCAAGGATAAAGAGATAATTTTTCTTGATGCCCATTGTAGTGCCATAATCAAAAAGACTCTCCCAAAGAAGGAATTTGATCCGGGGCGAGTCACTTTGCCGGTAGCCATTAGAGATACCTACAATGGTAATGGATTGATTGATTTGGGGTCTAGCATCAATCTAATCCCGTTATCCATTGTTAAAAGGTTGGGAAATGTTAAGATGGAGGCTACTAGGATGACTTTGCAACTAGCCGATAAGTCTACCACTTCACCACATGGAGTTGCTAAAGACATGGTAGTAAAGGTGGACAAATTCTTGTTTCCGGTGGATTTTGTGTTAGTTGACATGGAGGAGGATCATGATGTGCCATTAATTCTTGGAAGACCATTCATGAAGACTGCCCGAATGATGATTGATATTGATGACGGGCTTATGAAAGTAAGAGTGCAAGATAAAGAGGTAACTTTCAATCTTTTTGAAGCCATAAAGCATCCCAAGGACAAACATGACACTTTTTGAATCAATGCTACCGAGGAGGAAATCATGGAGGTTTACCATGGTGGAGGAGTAAAGCGTGACGTTGGTGCCATTCCTTTCATCGAGCCTTGAAGCACTGTCGAACCGTCGAGCTCGAACGACGTTAAACAAAGCGCTTCTTGGGAGGCAACCCAATGTAGTAAGTATTTCTTTCATAATTTGAGTAATTGTAAGTTTTTGAGAGGAAATCCCTCTGCTGATCGGTTCTGCATCATAATTGTAAGTTTTTGCGCCGCGAACATAGATTGTAACACCCCAAATCTGCCCCTCGAATATTATTCAAATCAGAGTGCAGAAAAGATAATCATACAAGGGATGTCACAATTTCTTCGCAAAACAATGTGCATTTAGTCACAACTATACAGATACATAACACTTAAATCATGGATGAACTTATAACAACATATTCCCATTAGATCAATTAAACAGATAAACGACATGATTAAAATTCCTCAACAATAACAACTTGTTCTTTTATTCAACGAGAAAAACAACTTCAAATTATTATTATTATTCACTTAACAAATATTCACATTATTCATAAACTCAACAACTTAAACAACAACGATGATTAAATAACAACGTTCATCCCCCGAGTGTTACGTATCAGAGCAAGACACCAATTCGAACTAACAACAACTAACGACTTCATAATGCTACTTCAAACTTCCACGACTATCGTTGAGTACCTGCCCATTTCCTATGGTAGGGGAAATATCAGCAGAAGGGGTGAGATATCAACAACTATAAACAAGTGTATGATAAACAATATATTAGATCGATTCATACAAATATAACCACTTTCAAACAACCATTAAAACGAAAACCAACGATAGTGGTTATAGAAACAATTTTAGCAACAAATAGTAATAGTAACGATAACAATGGTATAATAGTTACTTCACAACAACAACAACAAAACATAATAATAACAACAACTTACTAACAGTAACAACTTAGTAACAACAATGAAATTTAAATTAACACAACATAACAACAACAACTTAATAACAACACCAACTTATAACAACAACAACTTATATCAACAACATCACCACGACAATCAATAAACAACGAGTAATAACAACAACTTCAAAATGCAACTCAAATGCGACTCAACTATGCACATGCATGTGGATCCATTTGGAGTAAAACTCCCTACATAAAATAATGTCAGGTTATCGAGGCATTCAACAAGGCATAAGCCTTCAACTTTCAACTTGTGTCAATCCAGGCCAACGTGGGTGAGCATAGCTCCAACATAAAAATTTCCAATCCAGGCCAACTTAATAATGCAAATGCTATGTATGATACAACAACCACAACATCAACAACAACTTAAAACGATAGCAACTTAATCATGCATTAACTGCATCAACTTAATCAACACTAGTCATTTAGACCTACAACTCAAACAACACAACAACTTTCAACGTTGGCTATTAAGCCTCCAACTTAAACTCGTCCTTAAATTGGACAATACAACGTATACGACTGTACCTGCAAAACAACGTATTCGACACCGTATTCGACAAAACAAACAATCCAATATTACTTACTAATAATTAAAGACTACTCCGACCATTTTCGGTTAATTCCGAACAACTAAATTTACCGCCTATTTTTCTAATTCGGCTAATTTCGACACTATTTTCATCCACCAATATTACTGCTAATTATTAACCAACTCTTATTAATTTTTAATAAACTGATATCATTGGTCCTACTAACTTTGCTTGCCTATACTGCTGTTATCAACCACACTGCAAATTAATTCATTCAACACCTTTTCAGCAAAGCGCGTGAACCATGATTATCTACCCGTGAACACATTGTCCTGTAAATTTTCATCTGATTCTGAGCAACTTAAAATACCGCTTAATCTTTGGTCAACTGTCTAAATTGAGACTGTTTTCTACTTTCTACACCATTACCACTTACTCAATTAATTCTGTCAATTTGCATCCAACTAATACAAGTTATTTTTATGCATTATTAGAATTATTATTACCTGCCATAGCTTTTAATTACTGCTAAATACCAACCTGCTAGTAGTATTACTAATGTTCTGCTATTTATTTATCTGCCATTAGTTCTTCACTGCTACAGGATTAACATACTAGCTCAATTATTATATTTACTATGTTACTTATTGTTACTGCATAAGACAAAACTATTCCCTAAGTCGTGACCTTCTTTTCCAACCAACACACAAACTAACACACGAGGAGAGAGAGAGAGAGAAGAGCTTGAGGCACCCACCCCCAGGCTCTGAGGCGTCCGCCCCTGGCCAGGTGGGGCCCACCTCTCTTTTCTTCATCCATGAGACGACCGTCTCAGTGTTTCTTCTTCATGGGGCGCCCACCTCCCCTTGGTGGCCCCCGTCACATAACATTCCTTGTCTAATTAACTCAACAAAATATCATACTTACAATTTCCAGCAGCAATTGGTCGACCCACGATTATCCAACAACACAATTTCTTTTGTCCACAAAAATATCCAATTTACAGCTTAACCACAACATTGATTAACAGGGCATCAAATTTATCAAATAAACAACAGAACAACCTTTGTCGAAATCAATTCAATTTCCTAACATCAAAACATTACAGACCCGACAAACGATTCATAGTATCAATTCATACAAGCTACCCCACATACGGTCCATCATACACCCGGTTATAGAGATTGAACCCCACCCTTACCTGGTTTCAAAAGCAGTTCAACTCCTTGTTTGCCTTCTGATTTCCGGTTGAGTTCCGATTTGGCTTTTTGGTCTACAATTCCTCTTCTGGCGACAATTTCCTTCAAACCCTTGTTCATCTTTTCTTTCTCCCACGTACAACTTTTTGCAAAAAATATTACTAAGCCCTTATAATCCTCATTTTATATCTCTTATAATTAAATCCATCTTATAATAGTAATAGTAATAATAATAATAATAATAGTAATAATAATAATATATTGGATCTATTATTCACACCTCCACTAAATTCAATTTAATTAAATAATGATTCCATATAATAATATTATTTCTAATATTATTTTCTACATTTTATCATACATCGATTAAATAACACCAAATTGTAAATAATATTCTAATAGTATTTCTTCGATTAAACCAACTAATCAACTAATACCCATAATTCGGCTCTTCCCCGAATAATTCCAATTAAATCAATAATATCATCCTTAATGTCATTCTTTCGATTTATCCGACTAAAATACGACTTAATAATTCAAATGTGCCTCTTAAATAATAATACCGACAAATCCAATTACTCCGATTAATTTTCCAACTTCGACAATTCCAATAGATAATTCCTTATATAGTTTAATTAAATAATTAATTAAATTCGGGGTGTTACATAGATCGCACCGCGTCATTAGCAGGAAAACTGAGTTCGCGTCGCGTACAGGGGTTGACGCCGCGAACTGAGCAGGCAGAAACTTTTCAAAATTTATTTTTGCTTCAGTGCGCGCCGCGCACAATGTTTGTGCCACGAACTAAGCGCATCAGAACCCTCTCTTTTGTTTCTGCCTTCTCTAATTGGCCTGAGGGCAGGCCAACATTTATGGGGGGTGCAGGAGACGGTGTCAATGCTAGTGGTGTGGGTGATGCGCAAAATGATGATTAGGACATGGAAAATGTCATTATACCCGTAGGTGGTGGCTCTCGTTCACCATTACTTTTGGTGGCTCTCGTTCACCGTTACTTTTGGTGGCTCTCGTTCACCGTTAAGATTTTTTTTGTTAATTGCATGTTTATTTGTGTGAGTATACTTATGTGTTTCTATGGAATTTGATACACCCCACTTTTTCAAAATTTTTGTTTAATTGTTTGTTCATTAAGTTAAGCTTGAAGTAACAAAGTGACGGTTTCGATAGAGGAATGCAAGACACTTCGGATGGTTATGATAAGATTGGTACTCGGCATTTCAAGGTACACTTTTACCGATTTCTAGAATTAACATGAATAGTTGATGGTTTGTGCAAATTGCATATCATGAATTCCTTGAGATACATGTCCATGTTGAATCAAAGTAGAACTTAGGCAATGGTGAGGTAACCTTCCATTGTGCATTAAATGCGGGATACCGATATTTATTTCAATTGGTTCTTATCATGCTAAATCATGCATTAGTCCATTTTTTGTGAAAATTGTGAAAATGATGGAGGCATTGTTTGTTATTGAGAAAAACCACTTGACCAAAAAGTTTTGAATCAACTAACCTTGTGAGGAGTGATCCTTAGTCAACCCCCTTTGAGCTTGTATTAGGATTCATTCAATTGATAATTGCAAAAAAATTTGTGAATGAATGAATCTTAAAATTTTTGTTTCAATTGAACCCTCAACCAATTTGGTTGCAATTTTGCCTTTTTCCTATAGGGAGCATTAATTGATTAATAATTGGTTTGAAAACTAAAGTTGGGGAGAGAATAAAAGTTGATCAAAAAGAAAAAAAGTGATCCTTATTGAAATAAGAACAAGTGAATATTTTTGAAATCATGGAGCAAATGAAATGAAAAATCTCAAGAAAAGAGCTCCCGGTTGTGTGTTGTTGAAAAATAAGAAAAGAAAATTGGATCAAAGTGAAAGTGTTATTGAGTTGAATTGATAGAAATTCTCCTTTAGGATAAGTATTTTTGTTTGACTTCCCTCGATATTATCCTTTCTTTGTAACCCAAACCACATTACAACCCATAAAAGACCTCTTGATTCTCATTTTTCACATGACTTGGTATTTGTTTGATGGCCGCATGATTCGAGTTGTTGCTGACTTAATTGTTTGGATGAGTGAAAGAAAACCTCATGTTTATTCATCATTATTATGATATGTGTGTAGGTTTGATTCAATTTTTACATGTATTAATTTGAATTCTTTGGTACGTAGTTTGCACCCAACCATTATTTTGTTCATGTTTTGTTCTAGTATTGAGGTAAGTGAATTATGAAAAGCCATATACTTTTGAATCAATCAAGTGTCTTTGATTCTCATTCCTTCTCTTACTTCATTGTTACTTTGGATACTTTGGTGAAAAACTTTTGTGTGAGATATTTGATCGAACTCTATTGGGTCGAAGGATGCTAGGATTGTTAGCATCAAATTGGGCATATTTGTTATGTCCAATTGGTTAAGTTAGCTTGTACCCTAAGTTAACTTGTAATGGATATTTGTGATAAAAGCCCATTAGTTTAGTATGTTAGGTTTATTATAAATAGCATACCAGTCTCTCATCATTGTATAATGCAAATCCTAACTTAGGGTGAGAGGATTATTTGTTATTCTTGTATACTTGTAATCTTGTTTTGAAGATAAAGGAAAGAATAACAGTTAATAACCAATCCTTGTGTTCATCGTGTTCTTCATTCTTTTTCTTACATTGAGCAACAAGTTTATATTTTGGTTCCAAGGCATCCGATTCACAACAAATTGGTGCGGTGAGTGTGGAGAAGATGCCTTCAACAAAGTATGAGATTGAAAAGTTCACCGGAGTGAATGATTTCGGTCTGTGGCGCTTGAAGATGAAAGCCCTATTGGTTCAGCAGGGTT
The DNA here is from genome assembly GCA_021764765.1 of Vicia sativa. Lineage (NCBI taxonomy): Eukaryota > Viridiplantae > Streptophyta > Magnoliopsida > Fabales > Fabaceae > Vicia > Vicia sativa. Next base: position 11,424,165 of record CM038794.1, read on the forward strand.
GTTTGGAAGCGTTGAAGGGAGAATCAGCCATGAACGAAGCGTTAACGGAAGCTGAGAAGAAGGCAATGATAGAGAAGGCCCACAACACAATTTTGTTGAGCCTTGGTGATAAGGTTCTTCGACAAGTATCAAAGGAGACGACAGCGGCAGGGTTATGGATGAAACTTGAAAGTTTGTACATGACCAAATCGTTGGTGAATCGACTCTACCTGAAGCAAGCTTTGTATTCATTCAAGATGATTGAAGACAAAGTGTTGGTAGCATTGGATATGTTCAAAAAGCTGATTCTTGATCTTGAAAATATTGATGTAAAGATCGATGATGAAGATCAAGCGTTGTTGCTGTTGTGCGCGTTTCCCAGATCACATGCCCACTTCAAAGAAACTCTCTTATATGGAAGGGAGTCCCTGACATTTGAAGAGGTTCAATCAGCCTTGTATTCGAAGGACTTGAATGAACGAAAGGAACATAAACCTTCGACGGTTGGTGAAGGTTTGGCCGTTAAAGGTAAATTCTTGCGAAAGGATAATAAGTTCGACAAGAAGAAAGGTAAAACTCAGCAGAAGTTTTACAGTGGTGAAGCATCAGGTATTCGATGCTATCATTGTAAGAAGGAGGGTCACACAAGAAAAGTGTGCCCTGAACTCCTGAAAGATCATGGAGGGAAGAATAATGGCAATGCAGCTATTGTTCAAGATGATTTCGACTCATCTGATGTTCTTGTGGTTTCGAGCAACAACTCGTCGAAGGAATGGATTATGGATTCTAGGTGCACTTGGCACATGACTCCAAATAAAGACTTGTTCGAAGAATTATGTGATCAAGATGGTGGATCTGTATTGCTGAGAAAAACCAAAGCTTGCAAGATTGCAGGTGTTGGATCTGTGAGATTCAAGCTCCATGATGAGTCAATAAGGTTATTGATTGAAGTCAGGTATGTACCTGATTTGAAGAGAAATTTGATTTCACTTGGTGAATTCGACAAGAAAGGATACGTTTTTCAAGGAGAGAAAAGTATCCTAAGAGTCATGAAGGGGTCGAAGGAAGTCTTGAGAGGCGTGAAGAAACAAGGCTTGTATACCCTTGTGGCTGAAGTTGTAAGTGGTTCGACAAATGTTGTATCCACGAAACCTTTGTCGAAGATAGAAATTTGGCACATGAGATTAGGCCATGTCAGTGAAAGGGGTCTGGTCGAATTGGGGAAACAAAATTTGCTTGGTGGAGACAAAGTCGAAAAGCTGAAGTTTTGTGAACCTTCTGTACTTGGAAAATCTTGCAGAGTGAAGTTCAACAAAGGCAAACAAAGAACACATGGATCCCTTGATTACTTCCATGCTGATCTTTGGGGCCTGCAAGGTGTCCATCACATTCGGGAGCAAGGTATTTTCTATCCATAGTAGATGACTATTCCAGAAAGTTATGGGTATTCATTCAAGACTAAGGATGAAACTTTAAGAAATTCAAAGGTTGGAAGACTCGTCGAAACCAAACCGCGTAAAGGTCAAGAGGTTGAGAAAGAATGGTCTTGAGTTTTGCAACGAGGCATTCGGCGCTTTTGTGCCGGTATTGCAAGGCAGTAATCATCAGCACTCCACAACAAAATGGTTTGGCTGAAAGGTTTAATCGAACCATCTTGGGGAGAGTTAGATGCATGTTGACTAGTCCGGATTAAAGAAGGTGTTTTAATGGTTTTGACAAAAAATATCCGATAAACAGATGTCCTTCGACTGCGCTAGATATGACGACACTTGAAGAAGTTTGGTCGGGACATTTACCAAATCTCGATAAACTGAGAGTATTTGGTTGCGTAGCCTATGCTCACATTAGGCAAGACAAGGTCGAACCTATAGCTCTTAAATGCATGTTCATGGGATACCCTGAAGGAGTCAAAGCTTATAGGCTATGGTGCCTAGAGTCAGGTCACAGCAGGATTATCACCAGTCGAGATGTTGTTTTCAATGAAGCTGAAATGACTTTCAAGAAAACGGATGATGTTGGTCAAGTATATCCGAAGAGGAATGTAGAGATTCCTGTTGAGGTGGAGCATGTTGATGCTGAATTGCACATCCCAGATAAAGTCGAAGAAGCAGAAGATGCTGAAGAAGTTGAGGAAACTGTTGATGATTATCTATTGGCAAGAGATAGGACATGAAGAGTCATCATACCACCTCAAAGATTTGGGTATGCAGATCTTATAGCTTATGCCTTAATCTCTGCAAGTGAGGTTCTAGACGAAGAACCAAGAGACCATAAGGAAGTTATGAGGAATCGAAATAAGACGGAATGGCTAAAGGCCATGGATGATGAGATGAAGTCTCTTCATGATAACAACACTTGGGAATTGATCAAGAAACCTGCTGGAGCCAGGTTAGTCAGTTGTAAATGGATTTTCAAAGTTAAGGAAGGAATCGAAGGAGTGGCGTCGAAAAGATACAAGGCAAGGTTGGTTGCAAGGGGTTTCACTCAGAAAGAAGGTGTATATTTCAATGATATATTTTCTCCTGTTGTGAAGCATAGGTTCATTCGAATGTTGCTTGCCATGGTGGCACAGTTTGATCTTGAACTGTGGAACAGATGGATGTGAAGACTGCGTTCTTTTATGGTGATCTAGATGAAACAATCCTGATGAGGCAACCTGAAGGGTATGTCGAAAAGGGAAAGGAAGATTATGTGTGCAGGTTGAATAGATCTTTGTATGGGCTGAAACAATCTCCTTGACAGTGGAATAGGAGATTAGACAAATTCATGACACACATAAGTTTCGTTAGAAGTCAGTTCGACCACTGTGTTTACTTCAGATTTCGTCCTGGTAATTCATTTGTTATTTTGTTACTTTATGTTGATGACATTCTCATAGCAAGTAACAATGTTGAAGAGGTAATGAGGGTGAAGGCAGAACTCAATAAGGAGTTCGAAATGAAGGATCTAGGAGCAGCTTCCAAGATTCTTGGAATTGACATTCGAAGAGATAGAAAGCAGTCAAAATTGTGCTTATCTCAAGAGGCATATTTACGAAAGATTCTCGAAAAGTTTGGTATGTCGAATTCGAAGCCTGTTGTGACTCCAACAAACCCTCAATTCAAGTTGAGTATTGATCAATGTCCCAGTACTAAGGTCGAAAGAACTTATATGAATAGCATCCCATATGCTAATTCAGTAGGTTCTTTGATTTATGCTATGGTTTGCACTAGACCCGACATAGCATATGCAGTAAGTCTTGGCAAGCATTGAAATGGATTCTAAGGTACATAAATGGGTCTCTGAACAAAGTCTTAATTTATGGTGGAGCTTTTGGTGAAGATAGTAAAGCAGTAATCGAAGGATATGTCGACTCTGATTATGCAGGTTGTATGGATTCCAGAAAATCTATTTCTGGATATGTTTTCACTTTGTTTGGTACATCAATTAGTCGGAAAGCAACACTTCAGAAGGTTGTTTCATTATCAACCACTGAAGCGGAATATATTGCTTTAACTGAAGCTGTGAAAGAAGCATTGTGGCTTGAAGGTTTTGCTAAGGAGCTGAAAATTCAAGGCGAAGTTATCACTGTTAAATGTGATAGTCAAAGTGCAATACACCTGTCGAAGGATTAAGCCTATCATGAGCGAACCAAGCACATTGATGTGAGGCTGCATTTTGTTAGAGGGGTGATCGAGCGTGGAGAGGTCCAAGTGCTGAAGGTTTCGACAGATCATAATGCTGCTGATATGATCACCAAGACATTGCCTAGTTGCAAGTTTTTCCACTGTATGCAGTTGATAAATCTGCATGAAGAAAACAAATTTGTTAGTTGATAATAGAGTTTGTTCCAAGGTGGAAATTTGTGAGATATTGGATCGAACCCTATTGGGTCGAAGGATGCTAGGATTGTTAGCATTAAATTGGGCCTGTTTGTTATGTCCAATTGGTTAAGTTAGCTTGTACCCTAAGTTAACTTGTAATGAGTATTTGTGATAAAAGCCCATTAGTTTAGTATGTTAGGTTTATTATAAATAGCATACTAGTCTCTCATCATTGTATAATGCAAATCCTAATTTAGGGTGAGAGGGTTATTTGTTATTCTTGTATACTTGTAAACTTGTTTTGAAGATAAAGGAAAGAATAGCAGTTAATAACCAATCCTTGTGTTCATCGTGTTCTTCATTTTTTTTCTTGCATTGAGCAACAAGTTTATATTTTGTTTCCAAGGCATCCGATTCACAATATTTTGTTTAGGGACAAACAAAATGGAAAGTTGGGGAGAGTTGTTAAGGACCAAATTGGACAAATTTTCATACATATTTATTGGTCCTTTTAACCAAATTTTATTTAATTTTCATTCTTTTAGTCACACAATTTATAAATATGCAATTATTCTTGTTTGTATTTTAATTAGAGTAGATATTTCACTTTAGTTGTTAGTTTTGTAGAAAATTTGAAGTAAAAAAGTTACTTGGATGCATGTGCAAGTGGAAGAAGCAACCTGTCATACCCCAAAATTTGCCCTCTTACTTTTCAAGACATTCCACATATCCCTACTCAAGGATTTCACAAGGGTTGACCAGACAAACTCTCTCCTAAGCAATCAACCCAAACTAGGGTTTTGGTCATTCTCAAATCAAGGTGGGCTTCCAACATCTCCAATGGTCACCATGCCTCATAATATGCTTCAAATGATCTCCATGTCAAGTTTCAAGCCTTACAAGTCAAGTTTCCTCAAACAATTGCTCAGATGGTTGAAAATCAGTTGTATTGGACAAAACGTCAACTGTGGTCAACATACAGTCAAACTTCATAATTTTTGGTCAACATCAATATTTTGAAGTGATATTCATCATTTTATCAAGGGTTGATCATGATTCATCAAGAAAAGTCAAGAATTGATCAAAAGTCTAACTTTCTAAATTGGGCTTTCTTAGACGAAAGTCAACAAAACTTTGACCAGGCATAACTTTCACATACTTTATCAAAAATTCTTCCACCACATCTCATTTTGAAGAGAATTCAATTCTCTACAACTCATGTCTCACAAGCTAGGGCAGAAAATGCTTCATTTGGAAGTTATGGATCAAAACATTACAGGTCCTTTTCAAAGTCAACAAAAAGTCAACTTTTTGTAAAGAAGTGTTCATGGGCATGGAAACTTCAATTGAGATGAAACCAAAGAGGCTGTTTAGAGGACATCTTAAGCTTTCTAAAAAGTCCAAGAACAAAATTGAGCAAGATACAACACAAGTTGAGCATTTTGAGGAAACAAAGAGAAATACTTGACAAAACTCAAAATTTTGCAAATGGGCCTAACTTTTCTTGGTTCAAACATGTTCCTTAGCTGATTTGGAACCTCCAAGCCCAAGGGCACGAATTTATCTTTTATTTTCTATTTATTTTGGATTTTTAATCATTTAAAAGCCAATTTAATTAAAATAAAAGGTATAAAATCAAAATTAATTGCAACATGGATTTTTCTCTCATTCTTGAGGTCCAAGCAAGCCATGCAAGCTGTCAATTTCGAAATTGCATTGATTGGCAAAGGAATTGAATGAGATTTGATCAACAAAGGCAATATTTGGTTTCCTACCAAATTAAATATTTTCTCATTGATTGGCATATAATTTCTTCATGATTCTTGACCTAATTCACTCTACTATAAGTACACAATGCATCCATAAGCACAAGGGACGAAATTCTGGCCTCTAAGAACCCTAAAAAACTTCAAAAAATCTATGTGATACAAGGAATTGGCAGCCAGGTTTTCAGTCCAATTCAATCAATTCTAAGCATTCCAACACATTCCTGGAGGTCCTCTGATCGTTTCCAGATACTCACAAGCAAGCAAAGCGTGCAGAATCACAAAATCAAACTCACAGTTTTCATACTTTTCTCTTAAAATTGATTTCTGTTTTTCATGCATATTTAACATGTTTTGATTGTTTGTTTGTGTTTAGAATGAAGTTTCGAAGTTATCTGGATTGTTTAATTGAATCTTAGATGCAGGAATCGTGATAAGCCATGGTTAGGGTTTCTGACCTTTGAATTAGGATCCTTTGATTCAGGCAAAATTGGACCAAATCGAGGGCACCATCATACTTAGAACAAAGTTTCCAATCGAACCATGGCCTTACCTTTAATTTATATTGCATATTATGGATTTTGGAAAATTGCAGGTCTTATAGCTACAGACGATTCGTAGCTAAAAGTTATAGCAACGCCAGAAAACCGTAGCTAAAAGCCTGGTTTTTTTTAAATGGGGACGATGACCTTTGGCGCGATTTTGTTCTAATTTGGTTTTTGAATAGATTTGAATTCTGGGAACCAAGAACACGCGCGAAGATCTTCATCTTCTTCGTTTGAATTTTCAAACACTTAGCGTCGGTCTTGCTCGACGCTAAGGCCCCTGCAAAAAATCAAAATCCAATACAAGCAATATAAATGCAATTCAAAGCCATGGTTCGATTGGAAACATCGTTCTGAGCACGATGGTGGTATCGGTTTCGTCCAATTTAATGGATTTAAGGAAACCCTAAATCGAACCAAGAAACCCTAACTATGGTGAATCACGTTCCAGGCCACGAAAATGCAATTGAACTATCCAGAAAGCTTGCAAACTTTGTTCTAAACACAAAACAAACATCAAAACATGTTAAAAACGCATGAGAATTAAAAATCGATTTTGGAAAAAGTTTGACAAACCGAAATTGGGATTGCTTGATTCTTGATGTTTTTGAGGTTTGTAAGGGTCTGGATCGATTCAAGAGGCTTCAAGGAATGCAATGGAGTGCTTGGAATCAACTGAAACGATCTAAAACCAAGGCTGCAGTTTGCTTGAAAGGCACGTATTTTTGGCTTTAGGATAGGGTTCTTTTGAGCAATTTTTCTGTTCTTTCTCATGTTGTATGCATTGTATACTTATAGTGGATGGATTTTGGGCTGAATTGAAGAGCAAATATTGATCAATCAATGTAAAAAATATTTGATTTTGTATGAAATCAAATCTTCCTTTTTTGATCCAATTTCAATCAATTTCTTGCCAAATCAATGTAAATTTCGAAATTTGCCAGCTTGTATGAGTTACTTGGATCTCAAGAATGAGAGAAAAATCAACTTTGCATTTAATTTTGATTTTATACCTTATTTTTTAATTTAATTTGTTTTTAAATGAATAAAATCCAAATTAAATAGAAAAATAAAGACAAAATTCGTGGCATTGGGCTTGAAGGTTCCAAATAGGATAAGGAACAAGTTTAAACCAAGAAAAACTAGGCCCATTTGCAAAATTTTGGATTTTGACAAGTATTTCTCTTTGTGCACCTCTTCAAAAATGCCCAACTTGTGCAAGGTGTATTTTGCTCAATTTTCCACATTTTTGAGTGTTCTTGGACTTTTTAGAAATCTCTAGGTGTCCTCTAAATAACCTCTTTGTTTCATCTCAATTGGAGTTTCCATGCTCAATAAAACTACATTACAAAAAGTTGACTATTTGTTGACTTTGAAAAGGACCTGTAATGTTTTGATGCATACCTTCCAAATGAGGCATTTTTTGAACATTCTTGTGAGACATGAAGTTGTAGAGAATTGAATTTCCTTCAAAGTGAGAGGTGGTGGAAAATTTTTTGAGAAAGTATGAAGAAGTTATGCTCAGTCAAAGTTCAGTTGACTTTTCATTGGAAAACCCTAATTTGGAAAGTTTGACTTTTGATCAAATCTTGAGTTTTCTTAATGAATCATGATAAACCCTTGATCAAATGATGAATGTGACTTAAAAATGAGGATGTTGACCAAGAATCATGAAGTTTGACTGTATGTTGACCACAATTGACTTTTGGTCCAATACAACTGATTTTCAACTATCTGAGCAATTGTCTGAGGAAATTTGAATTGTGAGGCTTGAAACTTGACATGGAGAATCTTTGAAGCATATGAGGAGGCATGATGACCATTGGAGATGTTGGAAGTCAATCTTGATCTGAAAATTGCCAAACCCTAATTTGGGTTGATTGTCTAGGAGAGGGTTTGTCTGATCAACCCTTGAGGAATGGATGTATGTAATGTTTTGAGAAGTAGGAGGGAAAATTTTGGGGTATGACAATTACCTTGAGGGATCCTCCTCAATACATCAACACTTCCTCTATGAAGTACAATCCTAATGCAAAGTGTGCTTACCACTCCAACAGCCCGGGGCATGACACCGACGACTGTTGGGCTCTGAAGAACAAGATTTAAGACATGATTGAAGCTAAAGAAATTGAGTTTGATCCTCCTGCTGAAACTCCGAACATGATCAACGTGCCAATGCCTAACTGTAATACGGTGAACTGACTTTGAGATTTTTGTATCGCAAATGTGCGGATAGCAAGAGTCGCCACCGACTTTTCTTTTATCCAATTAAGGGAAGGTGAAAAGAACAGGAAAAGACCTTCGTTAGATTCTAAGTAAGGGATAAGGTTATGAAAAGAGAAGGTATTAGCACCCCTTTTCATCTGTAGTTATCTACGGGCTCTTAGTTGCTCTTAGATCACTTTAAAATTGTGCTTTCTGTGTGTTTGACAAAATTTTTTTGAAAAAGGCATTTCGCTTTGACTTTGTAATGATTGATGTAGGAATGTATACAAAGTGTTCGGAAATGTTTTGTTTTGAAAAGAGTTTGAACTTTGACAAAAAGTGTGAGGTGTGAAAATTATTTTGATAGAGCAAGCAACTAAAAGTCTTATTACCTACTCAGAATTGGTCGTTTCGTGTCGTTTTACGTTCCTTTAGAATAGCGCTATCCATACCATTAGTTGGTAGGTAACCCTATTCGTTGGATGTAAGCGGGACATTCGAAGGGACATCGAATGGTCATAGAAGGCAACTTGTAGGAAGTATCCTAGGACATTCGAAGGGACTATCATCATTTTTGTAGGCGAAAATCGAGGGTCAAGATCATGTATTCGTAGGCGACATCGTGGGTCTATGATCTTTGTATCGAAGGGACTATGATGATTTGTTTTGAAGGCAACGGTGCTAGAATACCTCTACGTTCGAGGGACTTGACCATTTGTATTCGTAAGGCAACGAGAGAGAATTACCCTAAGGGGTGCATGTGTGAAAAGAGTGTGTCAATTCAGGTATTTCATCTTGGAATTATGAGTGATCTATGTCCAATTTTATCTTGCTGTACACGCCTAATTACTAGCAATTTATAGGGTGCGGAAGGTAAATTGCGGAAAGTAAAGTGCGGAAAGTAAATGTCCTACGCTATTACATGGCTTTGGGGCGGATACATAATACGAGTGCGGAAAGTAAAAGCCCTAATTAAACTATTACATCCCATAGGCAATTACATAATTGAAAAGAAAAGCAAGAAAAATCGTCCGAAGCGGTACAACCTGTGAACAGATACAAAATCGGGAGATTCGAGAAAATTGCATAAGAGGAAAATGTTAGTAAAAATAAGTATTTTTGAATGAGAAAAAGTTTTTGTGTTAATAATAACATGAATATGAAAATATAGAAGTTAGTTTGTAAAGAAGCAAAAACATATGGTCTTGCCAGGGATCGAACTGGTGGCCTCTTGGATGAAAACACGCGCCCTCTGCCTTAACCACTTGACCAAAGCGTTTTTGGTGTTTAGTAAATGAAACGAAGCGTTTTTATACAAACTCGCCTCCTGGGAATTCAAATTCACGAGCGAAGAACATCATCTTCTTCGTTTGAATTTTTGGGAATTTTGCGTCGGCCAAACTCGACGCTAAGGCCCCTGCAAACATAAAAAATCCAACACAAGCAATATAAATGAAATCTAAAGCCATGGTTCGATTAGAAATTTCATTCTGACCACGATGGTGGTATCGGTTTCGTCCAATTTATCCTATTTAGAGAGTCCCTAATTCGGTTCAGAAAACCCTAGCAATGGTATATTTCGATTCAGGCCATGAAAATGCAATTGGATTGTCCAGATAGCTTGCAAACTTCAAACTAAACACAAAACAAACATCAAAACGTGTTAAAAATGCATGATAAACAGAATTCGATTTTGAAAAAAGTAAGACAAACCAAAATCGGGATTGCTTGATTCTTGATGTTTTTGAATGATGTAAAGGTCTGGATCGATTCTAAAGACACCAAGGAATGCAATGGAAGGCTTAGAATCAATTGAAACGAGCTAAAACCAAGGCTGTAAGTTGCCTGAAGTGCACGGTTTTTTTGACTTTAGGTTAGGGTTCTTGAGGCAATTTTTCTGTTCTTTCTTGTGTGATATGCATTGTATATTTATAATGGATGGATTTTGGGTTGAATTGAAGAACAAATAATGATCAATCAATGTAGAAAATATTTGATTTTGTATGAAATCAAATTTTTCTTTTTTGATCAAATTTCAATCAAATTCTTGCCAAATCTATGCAAATTTCGAAATTTGCCAGCTTGTGTGAGTTACTTGGACCTCAAGCATGAGAGAAAAATCAATCTTGCATTTAATTTTGATTTTATACCTTATTTTTTAAATTTAATTTGTATTTAAATGAATAAAATCCAAATTAAATAGAAAAATAAAGCTAAAATTCGTGGCATTGGGATTGGATGTTCCAAATTGTCTAAGGAACAAGTTTGAATGAAGAAAAACTAGGCCCATTTGCCAAATTTTGGATTTTAACAAGTATCTCTCTTTGTGCACTTCTTCAAAAATACCCAACTTGTGCAAGGTGTATTTTGCTCAATTTTCCACATTTTTGAGTTTTCTTGGACTTTTTAGAAAGCTCTAAGTGTCCTCTAAACAACCTCTTTGGTTTCATCTCAATTGGAGTTTCCATGCTCAATAAATCTTCAAAACAAAAAGTTGACTTTTTGTTGACTTTGAGAAGGACCTGTAATGTTTTGATCCATACCTTCCAAATGAAGCATTTTTTGAACATTCTTGTGAGACATGAAGTTGTAGAGAATTGAATTTCCTTCAAAATGAGAGGTGGTGGAAAAATTTCTGAGAAAGTATGAAGAAGTTATGCTCAGTCAAAGTTCAGTTGACTTTTCATTGAAAAAACCCTAATTTGGAAAGTTTGACTTTTGAGCAAATCTTGAGTTTTCTTGATGAATCATGATCAACCCTTGATAAAATGATGAATTTAACTTCAAAATGAGGATGTTGACCAAAAATCATGAAGTTTGACTGTATGTTGACCACAGTTGACTTTTTGTCCAACACAACTGATTTTCAACCATCTGAGCAATTGTCTGAGGAAACTTGACTTGTAAGGCTTGAAACTTGACATGGAGAATCTTTGAAGCATATGAGGAGGCATGATGACCATTGGAGATGTTGGAAGTCCATCTGGATCTGAGAATTGCCAAACCCTAGTTTGGGTTGATTGTCTAGGAGAGGGTTTGTCTGGTCAACCCTTGAGGAATCCTTGAGTATGGATGTATGAAATGTCTTGAGAAGTAGGAGGGAAAATTTTGGGGTATGACAGCTGCCCCTGTTCAATCTTCTGGTACCGGAAGGGTTAGATTGGCATGTTCGCCTTTCGTGACCTGGAGGTAGAAGACGATTGAACACTCGAGTACACCTGAAAATTTGCACTCGCTGCTGGCTGATGACGCGGGAATGGGCTTACAGATGCCATTTGGAGAAGTTCGAGACTTTGCTGGGGAATGAGTCGTACGCTAGACTCGAGATTGTTGTTTGAATAGGAGAACTGGTGGAGACGGGCTTAAGATGCCATCTGGAAAGATCGATGTTGGGGAGTGAGCCGTACGCTAGGCTCTGTAGATGTTTCTGGAAATGAAAGGAGCATGGAGATGGGCTTAAGAGGCCATCCGGAGGGAGTCGTACGTTAGACTTCGTGCTCATCTTTTGAATGAAGTTATTGGTTTGTATTGGTTTTTAACCAAATATGCAGCATTCTGAAAGTGGAGAAATGTTGATAAGTGGTCGGAGATGGGCTTAAGATGCCATCCAAGGCAACTGAGTCGTACACCGACTACAGAGTTCTATTGATAATAAGAGAAAGTCAGAATACATCTTCGTGCTGATTACTCTGAGGGGATAATAGTTGGCAGAATGTGGATAGCTTCCCTGTTGTGCTTCGGGTATTGATCCAATGCCTGTTATCGGAGGATAACTTGTGATCATTCGGATAGGGTTTCCCGTCTGGCTTCGGGTATTAATCCTGGATCTGTTGTCGGAGGACAACATGGGCAGTCGTTCGGATAGTTTTCCCGTCTGGCTTCGGGCATTAATCCTGGACCTATTGTCGGAGGACAACTAGGGCGGTTGTTCAGATAGTTTTCCCGTATGGCTTCGGGCATTAATCCTGGACCTATTGTCGGAGGACAACTAGGGCGGTTGTTCAGATAGTTTTCCCGTCTGGCTTCGGGCATTAATCCTGGACCTGTCGTTTCAGAAGTGATTTTCACCTGTTTGGGAAAAACAAAAGAAACTTTGATAGAATATCGTTAGTTTTACGCAAAGTATGATGCATGACAATGTGTATGAATGACATGTGCATATATTATGACTTTTTATGAGTAATGTATGAATGATAGATGTTGTGGTATTTCAAAACATATCCATCTTAAAGAAGATGCGGACGCTCTGCTTGGAGACTTCTAACTTCTGTTTGGGGATGAAACGGATGGAAACCCTGAGAAGAAAGATAACCTTGATTCCTCCGATGCACTATCTGACCAAGTCTCGGGCCTAGATATTTGTTGAGGATAATAGAGATCAAGAGACGCGCCGCTGAGGATCTTGTGCATAGACCCTGTTGGGGAGAATCTAGGAGGTACTCTACTGGGGATCTTACGCATAAATCCTGCTGGAGAGTATTTGATAGTTGCTGGGAGACCGGGTTAGAAGAGATCTGGAGCCCGTTGAAATCTCTGGCCAGGGAATAAAGGATGTAGGTTTCCTCCGATGCACTATCTGACCAAGTTTCAAGTCTGGATACTGCTGCCGCCGGGGAGGTGATGATCGTCAAGAGATATTTTGCCGGGGATACCTCTGCTGGTGATGAATCGTTACTGCTTGGAAATCTGTTGTCACATGGTTTAGTTGAGTGGAATCACTGCTCGGGGACTAACGTATACTCCGCTGGGGAAGGTGAACGACACCTCTGTGGGGATCATGCTCTGCGGGGGAATGTTTTGGTGACCTTCTTCGTCATCTCAATTCCTGGATCCTGTAGTAATTACTTTTGTATGTTCACTTTTCGCATGTTCGTGAATAGATTCTTATTGTCAGATGCATATAATCATTCAAAGCAAACGTTGGACTTTATGCAAACAACAACAGTGAAAATTGTAAAGAGAAAGAAACTTGTATTTATTTGAAATGTGGCGTATGGCCAAGTAGTTTGTATACAAGAAAGGTAAAAAGCTATGCGGAAACAGTCTCGTCAAGTTCCAACTATGCTAGTACTCATATATTTCAACTATCCCATCTCCTTGCTGTCAGTAGAAAGTGAGTAGACTGATTTTCGCCATTTGAATCTTGAATGATGATAGTTGTAGTCTGGAAGTAGATAGGTGATCTGGAGGAGACATAGTCGTACGCTTAAATCCCTAACTTTTGCCTAGACTGCCCTTTCGGGTTTTCAGTCTACCAGGATACCCTTTTTTGCCCAAGCCGCCTTTTCAGGTTTTCGACTTGCCGGGTGTACATGTTTTGTATATATCCTTAACTTTTGCGAACCCTTTTGGTTCGCTAGGATGCTTATTTTTGCCTAGGTCGATCGACCTAGCGGGTCTCTTTATGCGTAGTATTTTTTGACTATGTCTGCGTTCACAGGGTGTGGGAACTCTTCACCATCCATGGTGCTAAGTATCATAGCTCCACCAGAAAATACTGTCTTGACTACAAATGGTCCCTCGTAGGTGGGAGTCCATTTGCCCCTGGGATCACCTTGTGGAAGAATGATGTGCTTGACTACTAGATCACCGACTTGGTAGACTCGGTGCTTGACTTTCTTGTTAAATGCTCTAATCATTCGTTTCTGATAGATCTGTCCATGGCAAATGGATGCGAGTCGTTTCTCGTCAATCAAATTAATCTGGTCAAGGCGAGTCTGGACCCAATCGTCTTCGCCTAACTATGCGTCCTGGAGGACTCTGGTTGAGGGCATCTGAACCTCGATTGGTTGAACCGCTTCCATACCATATACTAGAGAGAAGGGGGTTGCCCCTGTTGATGTCCGTACTGTAGTGCGATAACCATGAAGAGCGAATGGTAACATCTCATGCCAATATTTGTAAGTTACTGTCATCTTCTGTATAATCTTCTTAATGTTCTTTTTGGCGGCTTCCACAGCGCCATTCATCTTAGGCCGATAAGGAGAAGAGTTGTGATGTTTGATCTTGAACTGCGTGCAGAGTTCGGTGATCATTTTATTGTTGAGATTAGAGCCACAACATTCTTGGTAACAGATGCGAGCGAGGCTGCCTCTACCCACTTGGTGAAATAATCAATTGCCACAAGGACGAAACGATGTTCGTTGGAAGCTGTGGGCTTGATTTCTCCAATCATGTCAATGCCCCACATTGCAAAAGGCCAAGGAGCGGTTAGAACATTCAGAGCTACTGGAGGTACATGCACTTTGTCTGCATAAATCTGGCATTTGTGACAAGATCGAGCATAGCGGTGACAATCAGCTTCCATGGTGGACCAATAGTAACCTGTTCTCAAAATCTTCTTAGCCATGGTATGACCACTGGAATGGATACCAAATACGCCTTCGTGTAACTCTTCCATGATATGTTCCGCTGTTTTCCAGTCTACACAGCGGAGTAAGTACAAGTCGGGGTTGCGCTTGTATAAGATGTCGTTGCTGAGGAAGAATTTGGACGCGAACCTTCTCAAAAACTTCTTATCATTGACAAATGCCCCTGCGGGATATTCCTGAGTCTCAAGATACCTCTTCACGTCGTAGTACCAAGGTTTCTCTTTTGTATCAAGCTCATAACAATATGCTGGTTCGTCAAACTTCTCAATGATGATCTGGGGAGCCTCGTTCTCCCATCTGACTTTGAACATAGACGACATAGTAGCCAATGCGTCTGCCAACTGATTCTCTTCTCGTGGAATGTGATTGAAAGTGATCTCTTCGAAGTAGGGGATCAAACTTAAAACATGCTCTTGATACGGAATGAGATTCGGATGCTTCGTATCCCACTCGCCTTTAATCTGACTGATCACTAAAGCTGAGTCTCCATACACTTGTAAGAACTTGATTCTTAAGTCAATAGCAGCTTTAATACCCATGATGCACGCTTCGTACTCAGCCATGTTGTTCGTACAATTGAAGCAAAGTCTGGCGGTGAAAGGCGTGTGTCCGCCTGTAGGAGATGTAATGATGGCGCCAATGCCATTGCCAAATGCGTTTGAGGCTCCATCAAAGACCATGGTCCATCGGGATCCCTGTTCAGGTCCTTTGTCTGGTCCTGGTTCTTCGCAATCAGTAACTAGTAAAACATCTTCATCTGGAAATTTGAATTGCATAGACTGATAGTCATCTACGGCTTGATGAGCCAAATGATCGGCTACTACACTTCCTTTGATCGCTTTCTGAGAAGTATACTGGATGTCGTATTCGGTCAAGATCATTTTCCATCTTGCTATTCTTCCGGAGAGAGTTGGTTTCTCAAATATGTATTTTATCGGATCCATCTTGGAGATCAACAAGGTAGTGTGAGTCAACATATACTGTCTTAGTCGACGAGCAGCCCAAGCCAAAGCGCTGCAAGTTTTCTCGAGCTGTGAGTATCTTGTTTCACAGTCGGTAAACTTTTTTCTAAGGTAGTATATTGCATACTCTTTTCGACCAGACTCGTCATGTTGCCCCAACACACACCCCATTGAGTTCTCTAACACTGTCAAGTACATGATGAGAGGTCTTCCTTCGGCGGGTGGCATCAGGATAGGAGGATTCTGTAGGTACTCCTTGATTTTGTCAAAAGCGATCTGGCAATCGTCGTTCCATTCCACTACTTGATCTTTCTTCAGTAGCTTGAAGATTGGCTCACAAGTAGCAGTTAAATGTGCAATGAATCTGGCAATGTAGTTCAATCGGCCCAAGAAACCTCTGACTTCCTTCTCGGTGCGGGGAGCTGGCATTTCTTGAATAGCTTTAACCTTGGCGGGGTCAACCTCAATACCTTTACCACTGACAACAAACCCTAGGAGTTTACCGGATCTGACTCCAAAGGTGCACTTGTTAGGATTAAGCCTCAACCTATATTTCTTCAACCTGTCAAACAGTTTCCGCAAATGATCAAGATGTTCTTCTTCTGTCTATGATCGAGCTATCATGTCGTCGACGTAGACCTCTATCTCGTGATGAATCATGTCATGAAATAACGTCACCATGGCACGCTGATAAGTGGCGCCCGCGTTCTTCAGTCCAAACAGCATAACCTTGTAGCAGAAAGTGCCCCACTGTGTAACGAAAGTAGTCTTCTCTATGTCTTCAGGAGCCATTTTGATTTGATTGTAGCCGGAAAAACCATCCATGAAGGAGAAGACCTTATGCTGAGTGGTGTTGTCAACCAGAACATCAATATGAGGAAGTGGAAAATCGTTTTTCGGACTTGCTTTGTTCAGATCTCTGTAATCTACACACATTCGTACCTTGCCATCCATCTTGGGCACAGGCACCAAATTAGCAACCCACTGTGGATAGGAAGTAACAGCTAAGAAACCGGTGTTGAACTGCTTCATGACTTCGGCTTTGATTTTCTCTGACATCTCAGGGCGCATGCGACGAACCTTCTGTTTCATTGGGAGAAAACCTTCCTTTGTCGGTAACCGGTGTACCACAATATCAATGTCTAAACCCGGCATGTCTTCGTATGACCAATCAAAAACCTCAATATAGTCTCGTAGCATCTGGATCAATCTTTCTTTAACACTGTTCTCAATACCCGCTCCTATCTTGATCTCTTTTCTGTCTTCATCAGTACCCAAATTCACAAATTCAATTGACTCTTCGTGTGGCTGTATATCTCGCTCTTCTTGCTGTAGCAGTCTGACAAGTTCTCCTGGCACTTCATAATCTTCCTCACCTTCGTCTTCGGCTTGGTAGATCGGATTATCGAAGTCATATTTAGCAATAGCATAGCTGTTATCAACGAGATTCGGAGTGATTCTGCAGTGTATCACGTGGGTGTGTGTAAGAAACACATAGCTTTTTGAAGGGGTGATAAAGTAAAAGAAAGAAAGAAACAATTAAATGCAAAAGTCCAACGATTTTATTAAATGAAAATATGCAAATGACAGATAATAACCCTCACAAACGAGCCATGATGCCCCGGGTAAGGCACTAGGCTTTTAGAGTTTATTGTTCAAAACATAGCAAATACGAAAAGCAAAGCAATGACTCCTGTCTAAAGGAGATTGATATGACGTCTTCAGTCTTCCAATTGCTGAGTCCGTTGTCGGGAGTTGGGAAGATCCACTTGCTGATGTCGAAGTCGTTGTCGTCGTCTTCTATAGCATGGATTCCACTCTGGCTGATGCAGAAAGGAAGTTGGCTGGCACGTTCGCGGCGTATCATCTTCTGACCTTTGATGGTGAAGCCTAGACCAGTTTTTTTAGATTTGAAAGGAAGATCAGGGAGCTGTCCCCAAATAGCACTACCTCCCTCTTCAACTGCTGCTTGAGCATCTTTCAACGAGGCCATCCTAGGCGGAACTTGTGTAACTTCAGGAGTGACGGGAGAGTCAACAGGCATGACTCTGGGGATTGTTTCAAAATCTTGACAGGGAGTCTCGAAGAATTCACCCTCTACCTCGAGGTATCGGAATGACTGTAGATGACTGACCATATATTCTTCTTCACCACATACCGTAACAACCTTCCCCTTCACCGGGTACTTCAACTTCTGATGTAAGGTAGAGGTAACAGCGCCTGCCCCATGTATCCAATGGCGTCCAAGTAGGCAAGAGTAAGCTGGACGGATGTCCATGACAAAGAAAGTGGAGTCAAAAGTCTGGGAACCGACTTTAACAGGCAAAATGAGCTCTCCAAGTACTGTTCGCTTAGAACCATCAAAAGCTCTCACAATAATGTCATTGGGTTTCAGAACCAATCCTTCAATATCAAACCGATCAAAAGCAGTCTTGGGTAGGATATTCAGAGCAGAACCGGTATCCACCAAAACACGAGATAATGTAACGCCCTTGCATTCGACAGAGATGTGCAAGGCTTTGTTGTGTTTCCTTCCGGCAGGAGTCAAATCAGCATCAGAGAAGCCTAGGCCGTTGTTGGCAGCCAGGCTAGCAATACAAACTTCAAATTGATCGGTAGTAGTGTCTTGCGGTACGTGAGCATTCTTCAAAAACTTCACCAAGGCTTTAGCATGAGCCTCAGAGCACAAGAGCAGAGCAAGCATGGAGATCTTGGAATGATCTGTTGTTCCACAACATTGTAGTCACTCTTCTTGATGATCTTGAATTTCCTCCATTTCTCATTTGGAGGTGTCTCGATAACTTCCTTTGGTACTACTGGCGGGATGAGTCACTGGTTCTTTCCCTCTAGTCTCGAACTGGTTGAATATTTGGAATCAGTTGGAGTCAGATGTCTTTTGGAGGAGAGATTTCTGGAGAGAATACTCTTCCGGTTCTGGTCACCTTACTTGATCCGGTGATGTTGTCAATGTCAAGAATGGTAGCTTCAATGGTCAGAGGGTCTTGCTTGACGCCATGATAGTAGACATCAGATCCATAATCCCAAGGAATAGCTTTGTCAGAGGAATATGGAACTGGTCTAGGAGAAGTAATGATGAGAGGTGCCACTCTAGGCACAGGATCAGCAGAGGAGATCCTTATTGTGTTTACATCAGCATAGTCTTCTGGGAAATCGTCCCCCCATCCGGTCGCCTTAACATCTTCAATAGGAATTTTGTAGCTTTCAGGAACAGTATACTTCACCATGTAATCAAACTTTCCACTTGGCTGCCCCAAGGTATCCCACACATTCGGCACAGTTTCATTCACATCTTCAATCTTCAGTTTCTTAGACATGTCTTCACACAGACTCTCCACAGGTGGTTTCAGGAATAGTATTTCACGGTTATCCATCATGCACTGAACACGTCTTCTCAACCAAGCACAACCATCAGGTGCAGATGGGCACCAACGACAATTCTCTGGGCATCCTGGAATGGTCAAGTCATCTATGTTGAAAACGTAAGCATCTTCACCAACAACATTGGAGTTTTTGTCATGGTTAGGCATAGGCGCGTTGATCACATTCGGAGTCTCAACTGGAGGGTCAAACTCAATCTGTTTAGCTTCAATCTGTTTAGCCCAACGGTTGTATCTCGGAGAGGAAGTGTTGACACTCTGAGGAGGATCCTTCAAAGTAATCAGCTCTGCCTTCAACATGTGTTGCAAAGCTTGCGACAACGGCATGTTGATCCTGTAAGCATCTTCGTGGCGCGTTAAGCTCGCGTTGTCTCGAGGTTGTCTTGAGGTAGGATTGGAGATCACAACTGCCCCCACAGATTGAGCACGGTCGGTCTTGGCTCGGCTCTTCTGACCATACACATCATTAGTTTCTTTCTTACCACCAAAAGATCTCTTCGCAGCACTTGATGACGACTCTACCTGAATCTTTCCGCTCTTGATACCAGCTTCAATACGCTCTCCTGTCAATATCAGCTCGGTGAATCCGGCTGAAGAGTTTCCAATCAGGTGATTGAATAATGGGCCTGTCAGTGTTCCCATAAACATATCAACCAACTCCCTATTGGACAAGGGTGGTTGAACTCTGCCTGCTAGATCTCTCCATTTCTGAGCATATTCTTTGAACTTCTCATCACGACCCATAGACATGCTTTGTAGTTGCATGCGAGTGGGTGTCAATTCAGCATTGTACTCATACTGCCTATAGAAAGCATCTGCTAAGTCACTCCAAGTACGGATACGGTCATTCTCTAGCTGATAATACCACTCAATTGAGTTCGGACAAACTCTCTTGAAAATAATGCATCCACAACTTTCATCATCGGTGTGGGGGTTGATCTTGAACATAGGACTTCAAATGACCGGACAAGAAATGCCATCATACTTGGCAAAAGTAGGAACTTTGAACTTGGGAGGAATCACCACACGAGGACAAGACTCGGATCATCAAAATTCAGCCGGACATCTTGGGTTTTCTCTGACATTCGATGGTCTTCAAGTTGCTTGTACTTGTCATCTTCTTCAGAGTACTGGTCATTATCATAGTGATCTTCTCTGTCCTTCTCAGGCTCACGCTGACTGCCTTCATCGTTACCCTTGACACTTCCTTCTGAGAGCTCTATCTGGCTGACCACTTTAGGACCGCCTTTGTAACGTCTGCCCATGTTGAGAACACCAACGACCCTCTTCTTTATGTTGATGAGCTTCTTCAGATCCTCTTGGCCTTGGACCAAGCTAGTGAACATCTCCTGGGCCGAGCATTACGAGCACGGAGATCTTTGTGATTGTTCAGAGCCATTTCTGCTAAAATAAATAGCGAGAAAATGAGAAAACCAATCTTCGATGTACCTGTTATGAGATGTTATGCCATGATATGCGATGTTTATGTAAATGCAAATGCAATGTTTTCAAGGACCTTAAGGATTTAAATTTGTTAAACAAGCACGAACAAACATTTATTAGTTCTCTTTTTATTGTTTTTCTTTTTAAGTACAAAAGATAGTTCAGAAAAATAAAAGAAAAGCATAAAATCCTAAAGCTCTAAGTCTCCCATGGGCGCTTCCTCTTGGTGCCGAGGTAGGCGTTGATGTTCCGCTCCTCGTGAAGTAGCTTGGTCAACTCTAGTACCTTCTTCTCGCTTGCATAGAACTGAGCTTCAAATGTATCCCTTTCTTCTTTTAGTTGAATCCAGGATCTCTTCAAGTCTTCAAAATCAGTAGGCATGTCAGGATGGAGAACAGTATAGGGTACGTCACCTATAGCAACAGTTCCATAATTCTGGTAAAACAGGCGTGAATGACATCATGAGGTTTTGAGCTCGATCTCGCACCCATTTGAGGTAAGGTTCCCAAGGAATGGAGTTTTGGTGCCCCAAAGTCTTGGTATCAGTCTTCTTTACCATGCCCAAGCGTGTATGAACCTTCGTTGGTAATTCTGGAGATCGTGGTTATAATCGAACACAATATCTTGGAGAAGCATATCATGAGGACCATCTCTTCGAGCAAAACCAAACTGACGTAGAGCTAGAGAAGGGTTGTAAGTGATACCTCCCCTTATACCAAGGAGCGGTACATTAGGGAATTCTCGACAACGCTCAATGAATGTGAAGTCCTTTTGAGAGAAAAGACTCCAACGGATATCTGAATGAGAGAGTGACATTAGTCTTTGAGACCACTTCAACCTTTGTTCGTTCTTCAAAACCGAAATAAACCACTGCAACACATGAGAGTTCCTTGTCTTTTAGTAGTAGTGTGGAGAGAATGTAGGATGTCTCCAAATTAAATTGGATTGCGGGTGAGGAATAACTTGATGGCGTTGACATCTATGAATTGATCCGAGTTAGGGAATAGAACCAAACCATAGATTAGCAAGGCCACAATGTCTTCGAATGCATCAAAACTCATAACTTTGAGGAATTCTCGGGCTTTCTTAATTAGGAACTTGGCAAGTAAACCCCCACTTCTTGTTTCCCAATTGGCTTCAATGTGAGGCTTGATGCGATGTCTTCATACTTAGGAACCTTTTCTAAACCGGTGAATGGCATTTGGTCATGAATAGGTACCCAAGTAGCAGAGAACTCTTCCAAAGTAGGAACCAACTGATAATCTGGGAATGTAAAGCAATGGTGTTTCGGATCGAAGAACTGGAATAAGACATGCATCACATCTTCTTCAAAACCGGAGACAACCAAGTCAAGCAGATAACCATGTCTTTTGATGAACTGAGCATGATCGGGAATTTCTGAAACCAATTCTTTGAGCTGAGAAGGTATACCCATGAAGTTGATTCGGATAGTCTTTCTAGAAGCCATAATCCCCTACAAAAAAGAGCAAAGATAAATCCCTAGGTCCTTGAAATAGTTAGCACACACAAACAATGTACACAATGAGCCTAGGTTTAAGGCTTGCATGAGGTATAGGTGATTACCCCACCAAAAGTTTGAGTTGGTTCATCCTGTCCTATAATAGTAACCGGGTTCTAGGAATCTCATATCATTGATCTTTCTTGTAGGCGTTTATTTCAATACGACTACCAAGTGGTCGACCGAAAATATCCCAAAAGTCTGATCTGAATGAGTGTAGCATCGAGTATCAGCCAACCTCGATCTACACCAAAGCCGGCCATCTCACTACCTTCTAATGGCCAAGATGGGTCAATTAAGGTTCTAAAAGTTTAGTTAGTGCTTGATGACACAACGCAGAAGCCAAATACTATCCTTAACTTGGAAATGAAGAGTATCAGGACATCCAAAGTGTCACACTAACGTAGCCATCATGTTGACCGTTTCGATACGTCTAACGACGATTTATTGCTACTTACCTAAAGGAAACCGGATCCGGTGTAGGATACCCACAAATATAATACCCAAGCAACCCTTAAAGATAAAGCAAGCAAATCAAAGAAAGCGAATGTGATCTAGAAATCCCTAAGGCATTCTCTCTTTAGGGTGTGTCCCGAGAGTCGCCCATGTAATACGGTGAACTGACTTTGAGATTTTGTATCGCAAATGTGCGGATAGCAAGAGTCGCCACCGACTTTTCTTTTATCCAATTAAGGGAAGGTGAAAAGAACGAGAAAAGACCTTCGTTAGATTACGAGTAAGGAGAAGGTTATGAAAAGGGAAGGTATTAGCACCCTTTTCATCCAGTTATCTGGGCTCTTAGTTGCTCTTAGATCACTTTAAAATTGTGCTTTTTGTGTGTTAGACAAAAATGTTTTGAAAAAGGCATTTCGCTTTGACTTTGTAATGATTCATGTAGGAATGTATACAAAGTGTTCGGAAATTTTTTGTTTTGAAAAGAGTTTGAACTTTGACAAAAAGTGTGAGGTGTGAAAATTATTTTGATAGAGCAAGCAACTAAAAGTCTTATTACCTACTCAGAATTGGTCGTTTCGTGTCATTTTACGTTCCTTTAGAATAGCGCTATCCATACCATTAGTTGGTAGGTAACCCTATTCGTTGGATGTAAGCGGGACATTCGAAGGGACATCAGATGGTCATAGAAGGCAACTTGTAGGAAGTATCCTAACACATTCGAAGGGACTATCATCATTTTTCGTAGGCGACAATCGAGGGTCAAGATCATGTATTCGTAGGCGACATCGTGGGTCTATGATCTTTGTATCGAAGGGACTATGATGATTTGTTTTGAAGGCAACGGTGCTAGAATACCTCTACGTTCGAGGGACTTGACCATTTGTATTCGTAAGGCAACGAGAGAGAATTACCCTAAGGGGTACATGTGTGAAAAGAGTGTGTCAATTCAGGTATTTCATCTTGGAACTATGAGTGATCTATGTCCAATTTTATCTTGCCATACACACCTAATTACTAGCAGTTTATTGGGTGCGGAAAGTAAATTGCGGAAAGTAAAGTGCGGAAAGTAAATGTCCTACGCTATTACATGGCTTTGAGGCAGATACATAATACGAGTGCGGAAAGTAAAAGCCCTAATTAAACTATTACATCCCATAGGCAATTACATAATTGAAAAGAAAAGCAAGAAAAATCGTCCGAAGCGGTACAACCTGTGAACAGATACAAAATCGGGAGATTCGAGAAAATTGCATAAGAGGAAAAATGTTAGTAAAAATAAGTATTTTTGAATGAGAAAAAGTTTTTGTGTTAATAATAACATGAATATGATAAGATAAATTTTTGGAGTTGATTTGATAATTTAAAAACAATTAAAAGTCATTTAAATGATTAATTAGAATTTAAATTAAATATGCATGCAAAAATAATAATTTTAATGCTAAAAATTAAATAAACATTTTTCTGATAATTATGCAAAAAAAAAATATTTTTGGAGTTTTTTAGATGCATGATAAAAAATATTAAAGATAAAATAAATTAGATGGAAAACATTAAAGGAAAATAGAAAATATGAAAATATAGAAGTTAGTTTGTAAAGAAGCAAAAACATATGGTCTTGCCAGGGATCGAACTGGTGGCCTCTTGGATGAAAACACGCGCCCTCTGCCTTAACCACTTGACCAAAGCATTTTTGGTGTTTAGTAAATGAAACGAAGCGTTTTTATACAAACTCGCCTCCTGGGAATTCAAATTCACGAGCGAAGAACATCATCTTCTTCGTTTGAATTTTTGGGAATTTTGCGTCGGCCAAACTCGACGCTAAGGCCCCTGCAAACATAAAAAATCCAACACAAGCAATATAAATGAAATCTAAAGCCATGGTTCGATTAGAAATTTCATTCTGAGCACGATGGTGGTATCGATTTCGTCCAATTTATCCTATTTAGAGAGTCCCTAATTCGGTTCAGAAAACCCTAGCAATGGTATATTTCGATTCAGGCCATGAAAATGCAATTGGATTGTCCAGATAGCTTGCAAACTTCAAACTAAACACAAAACAAACATCAAAACGTGTTAAAAATGCATGATAAACAGAATTCGATTTTGAAAAAAGTAAGACAAACCGAAATCGGGATTGCTTGATTCTTGATGTTTTTGAATGATGTAAAGGTCTTGATCGATTCTAAAGACACCAAGGAATGCAATGGAAGGCTTAGATTCAATTGAAACGAGCTAAAACCAAGGTTGCAAGTTGCTTGAAGTGCACGGTTTTTTTGACTTTAGGTTAGGGTTCTTGAGGCAATTTTTCTGTTCTTTCTTGTGTGATATGCATTGTATATTTATAATGGATGGATTTTGGGCTGAATTGAAGAACAAATAATGATCAATCAACGTAGAAAATATTTGATTTTGTATGAAATCAAATTTTCCTTTTTTGATAAAATTTCAATCAAATTCTTGCCAAATCTATGCAAATTTCGAAATTTGCCAGCTTGTGTGAGTTACTTGGACCTCAAGCATGAGAGAAAAATCAATCTTGCATTTAAGTTTGATTTTATACCTTATTTTTTTAATTTAATTTGTATTTAAATTAATAAAATCCAAATTAAATAGAAAAATAAAGCTAAAATTCGTGGCATTGGGCTTGGATGTTCCAAATTGTCTAAGGAACAAGTTTGAATGACGAAAAACTAGGCCTATTTGCAAAATTATGGATTTTAACAAGTATCTCTCTATGTGCACTTCTTCAAAAATACCCAACTTGTGCAAGGTGTATTTTGCTCAATTTTCCATATTTTTGAGTGTTCTTGGACTTTTTAGAAATATCTAAGTGTCCTCTAAACAACCTCTTTGGTTTCATCTCAATTGGAGTTTCCATGCTCAATAAATCTTCAAAACAAAAGTTGACTTTTTGTTGACTTTGAGAAGGACCTTTAATATTTTGATCCATACCTTCCAAATGAAGCATTTTTTGAACATTCTTGTGAGACATGAAGTTGTAGAGAATTGAATTTCCTTCAAAATGAGAGGTGGTGGAAAAATTTCTGAGAAAGTATGAAGAAGTTATGCTCAGTCAAAGTTCAGTTGACTTTTCACTAAAAAAACCCTAATTTGGAAAGTTTGACTTTTGAGCAAATCTTGAGTTTTCTTGATGAATCATGATCAACCCTTGATCAAATGATGAATGTAACTTCAAAATGAGGATGTTGACCAAAAATCATGAAGTTTGACTGTATGTTGACCACAGTTGACTTTTTGTCCAACACAACTGATTTTCAACCATCTGAGCAATTGTCTGAGGAAACTTGACTTGTAAGGCTTGAAACTTGACATGGAGAATCTTTGAAGCATATGAGGAGGCATGATGACCATTGGAGATGTTGGAAGTCCATCTGGATCTGAGAATTGCCAAACCCTAGTTTGGGTTAATTGTCTAGGAGAGGGTTTGTCTGGTCAACCCTTGAGGAATCCTTGAGTATGGATGTATGAAATGTCTTGAGAAGTAGGAGGGCAAATTTTGGGGTATGACACTAACCACGACAAAATTTCCAATGCTATTGACAAGAACTCTTATGTATTTTATGTGAACGATTTGACTATTCCTCTGATGACTGTTAAGAAGAATCTGCTGCAAGCCGGTGTCAATCCAGGATGCCCAGAGAATTGTCGTTGGTGCCCATCTTCACCTGACGGATGTGATTGGTTGAGAAGAAGTATTCAATGCATGATGGATAACCGCGAGGTGCTATTTCTGAAACCTTCACCTGTGGAGAATCTCTGTGAAGACCTGTCTAAGAATCTGAAGATCGAAGATATGAGCGAAGCCGTACCAGAAGTCTGGGATACCTTGGGGCAGCCAAGTGGAAAGTTTGATTACATGGTGAGATATACTGTTCCTGAAAGTTACAAGATTCCTATTGAAGATGTTAAGGCAACCGGATGGGGAGACGATTTCCCAGAAGACTATGCTGATGTGAACACAATAAGGATCTCCTTTACTGATCCTGTGCCTAGAGTGGCACCTCTCATCATTACTTCTCCCATACCAGTTCCATACTCCTCTGACGAAGCTATACCGTGGAACTATGGAGCTGAAGTTTACTATCATGGTGTCAAGCAAGAGCCTTTGACCATCGAAGACATTACAGTTGAAGCTACCATTCCTGACATTGACAACATCACCGGATCGAGTAAGGTGACCAGAATCGGAAGAGTGTTTTCTCTAGAGATCTCTCCACCAAAAGACAATGTGACTCCAGCTCGCATTCCAGCTATCGAACCAATTCCCGAAGCGCGAGGGAAAGAACCAGTAACTCATCCTGCCCAAAGGAAGTTGCTAAAGACACCTCAAGCAAGAAATGGAGGAAATTCTGAAGATTATCAAGAAGAGTGAATATAATGTTGTGGAACAGTTGGGACAAACTCCGTCCAAGATATCCATGTTAGCTCTGCTATTGTGCTTTGAGGCTCATGCTAAAGCCTTAGTGAAGTTTCTGAAGAATGCTCATATACCGCAAGACACTACTACTGATCAGTTTGAAGTTTGTATTGCTAGCCAGGATGCCAACAACGGTCTAGGCTTCTCTGATGTTGATTTGACTCCTGTCGGAAGGAAACTCAACAAAGCCTTGCACATCTCTGTTGAATGCAAGGGCGTTACATTGTCTCATGTTTTGGTAGATACCGGTTCTGCTCTGAATATCCTACCAAAGAGTGATTTCGACAGACTCGATGTTGAAGGATTGGTCTTGAAGCCCAGTGACATAATTGTGAGAGCTTTTGATGGTTCTAAACGAACAGTACTTGGAGAGCTCATCCTGCTAGTTAAAGTCGGTTCCCAGACTTTCGACTCCACTTTCTTTGTCATGGACATTCGTCCAGCTTACTCTTGCCTACTTGGACGCCCTTGGATACATGGGGCAGGTGCTATTACCTCTACCTTGCATCAGAAGCTGAAGTACCCGGTGAAGGGGAAGGTTGTTACAGTATGCGGTGAGCATGAATATATGGTGAGCCATCTACAGTCGTTCCGATACCTCGAAATGGAAGGTGAATTCTTCGAAACTCCCTCTCAAGCTTTTGAAACAGTTCCAAGAGTCATGCCTGTTGACTCTCCTGTCACTCTTGAAGTTACACAAGTTCCGCCTAGGATGGCCTCACTGAAAGATGCTCAAGCTGTAGTTGAGAAAGGAGGTAGTACTATTTGGGGTCAGCTCCCCGATCTTCCTTTCAAATATAAAAGACTGGTTTAGGCTTCACCATCAAAGGTCAGAAGATGATACGTCGCGAACGTGCCGACCAACTTCCTTTCTGCATCAGCAAGAATGGAGTCCATGCTATAGAAGACGGCGATAATAACTTCGACATCAGCAAGTGGATCTTCCCAACTACTGACAACGAACTCATCAATTGGAAGACCGAAGACGTCATACCAATCTCCTTTAGCCAGGAGTAATTGTTTTTGTTTTCTGTTATGTTTTTCGCTTTCTATGCTTCGAAAAATAAACTTTAAAGCCAAATTCCTTGCTCGGGGCATCACAGCTCGTTTGTGAGGGTTATTATCTGTCATTTGTATATTTTCATTCAATAAAATCATTGGACTTTTGCATTTAAGTGTTGTTTCATTTTTTCTTTTACTTTATCACCCTTCAAAAAGCTGTGTGTTCTTACACACACCCATGTGATACACTGCAGATTCACTCCGAATCTTGTTGATAGCAGCTTTGCTATTGCTAAATATGACTTCGATAATCCGATCTACCAAGCCGAAGACGAAGGTGAGGAAGATTGTGAAGTGCCAGGAGAACTTGTCAGATTGCTATAGCAAGAGGAACAGGTTATACAACCACACGAAGAGCCGGTCGAGGTTGTGAATCTTTACTCTATTCACACATGCATCATTGCATCACTAACAGTTTCAAAACAGGATAGATCGTGTGTGTGCTCCCGAAGTCAAAGTTAGGGATTTTATCAAAATTTCATCTGTTCAAGATATGATCAATTAGGGTTTGAGTCTCCACTCACCTCAATTGATCTAATCTTAATCAATCATCAACATTTGATCTCCAAATTCCTAAATTTTTTCTCATGATCTGCCTTGAATCGACCAATTAGGGTTTTGATCGAAGATAGTGAATCATTGACTTTCTGCTCAATGGATGACCTATTTGCTTGAATATTGATCTTAACATCCTCAATGCAACATCTTGACCTAATTTCTTGGTTCAAAACATTGCAAAATCCATGTTTCTTCATCAGACAAATTCTGAATCATCTGATGAAAATTCATCTGTTCAAAAAAGGTCAAACTTTGACTTTTGGTCAATTTTTTTAAATCCAAACTTTTTCAATCATAAAATCATTTCAAATAATCCATCATGATCATAAAAAATCAAGAAATGTGAAAAAGTCAACAAAAAGTCAAAGTTGGAATTTTTTCTAACACTTAGAAAAAGTTTCAAGTGTTAAGAAACATGATTTTTCCTTACTTTCATGGCCATTTTTCACCTAGATCCATTTTGATTCAAGAAAAACTCAAAACATGAAAGTTGTAGGTCTTGTTACAAGCATTCTAAAATGTCCAAGAACTTGCAAAAACACTTTGTGTAGCTAGGGTTTTGATTTTGAAACATAGAGCTCCAAAACCATGGATTTCCAAAATCATGCACCAAAATTACAAGTTATTTTTGCAACTTCTCCTTCGAGAAGCCTTGTCACCTTGAAGAGATAGGCTATAACTGATAAATATCAGTTAGAAATGATTGAGAGGAGGATTGGATCAAGAAGAGATTTTAACCATGGTTAAAAAGTTAACCATTTGTATTAAATGCAAAAGATTCCTTCTTACCTCTTAAGCCAAGTTGCAAGCTCTCTCAATTATAACCTTGCCTTGTCATTCAGAATTTTTGTCCTATAAATAGAGGTCATTTCTTCATTCAAAACTACCCCAAAGCAATCATAATATAAGCTTACCTTCTTTCTTTCTTGATTTCCAAGTTTCAAAGTTCTAAGAAGGAGAATTTTGCAAGTTTCAAGTTTTGCAATTTCTGAGCAAACTTAGGCTTCAAATACTTTCTAAATATCATTAGAAATTTGTTAGAATCCTCAAGCTAGCACAAAAACTAGTCAAACTCAGAAATCATTTTCAAACTTCATGTATGCACATATTGAGCCATAACTTGCAAACTCTAAATCCACTTGTGCATCTTCCAAACTTTCACTTCAAACACCTTCTATACATCATATAGAAGTAATCCAAATCATCATTACACCACTGTAAACACAGAATCATGAAAATCGATTCTCACTTCAAGTGACTGTAACTGGACTTGGTCAGAACAATCCATACCATTTTAAACTAAGGTAAGCATACCAACACCTTCCATAAACATCACTGAAGCTGTAGCAATCATCAAAAAACCTCTAGAACACCTCCAGCAAGAAACACGAATTCAGTTTAAAGAGGTATAAACTTGAACTTTGAACTCTGTGATTTCTAACTTTTAGTCCAAAAAAGGCTTGGCCATTTTGTTTCTGCACTATCATTGAGTAATAACCCTCAATCAATTGCTTAAAATTATGCTCATACATGATTTCATAATCAAAACATAGAATTAGGGTTCTTCGTGTTCATACGAAAATTAATGATCATAAGCTTAAAATAAATGAAATTAAATGTCATAATCATGTTCCTGGTAAAAATCCGAGCAAGTTTGATTTTTGGATCATACAATTTCATTGAGAAATAAAGAATCCACGAAGGAAGAAATCTGGAGGAAGAAGATGACATGGTGCGCGCGTTTTCTGATTCTGGAAAATTCAAATTCTTGGTTTATTTTAAATTTATTGGTTATTGTTATATGACCAGATGTAACAGCCACCCCCAGTGGCAAGCCAGCACACATTTAAACCTTTTCTTCGCCTCAAGGTCCAGGGTTCGAATCCCCCTGGAACCTTTTTTTTAATAAAAGGCATCACAACTTCTGATGCTTGCTTCTCCAGAAGCGCTTCTGAGGTTCCACCCTCCAGAAGTACATCTGAAGCTTCTGCCTTTAGAAGCTTTCAACTTCTACACTCTTCAGAAGCATTTCTAATGCTTCTACCTCCAGAAGCATCAAGCTTCTACCTCCAGAAGCATCAAGCCTCTCAACATTCCTAGAAGCCACAGCATCGAAGAAGCCGACTGCATCCACACGCCTCCCGCAAGCAAGCCTCCAAAGCCTTCCAGAAATAGCCAGCTTCTAAGCCCTCTTCCTCCAGAAGCAAGCCATGCTTCTGACCCCATCAGAAGCGTGCTACTTCTGATCCTTTTCAAAACTTCATTTTCAAATATATTTTCAAAACTCCTTCTAAGCAAGGTGATTCAATGACAAGTCAAGCACATAACTCAGTGGAAAAACTCTTCACTTCTAAGCCAAAAGTCCAAGGTTCAAACCTCCTTAGGACCAAAAACTCTTTTTTATCACTAATTTCTCAAGTTTCTAGCAAACTTCAACATTTTCAAAAACTAATCAAAACTTCTCATTTTGAGATGATTTTTGCACACTTGTCATTTAATGTACCTATTTTATGATTATGTCAAAAAAATCCAAAAAAATATTTTCTTTTTGATTATATTTTTAATTAAGTTAAAAAATGTGACATTTTAAGTATTTTTAATACTTTTCAAAAATGTTTTCTTTCCAACTTTCAAACTTAAATCTTTTTCAAAACTTCTTATGAATATCCTTCACTTTTCAAAATCATTTTCAAAACCTTTTCAAAAACTTTTCAATAAACTTACACACCTTTTTTCCATGATCGATTAGATTTAAAGATAAACCAAACCAGGTTTCTCCTTGAATTTCTTAATTGATCATGGGCCTCCCTTACGGTGTAAGTCCCAACCCTCCTATGTACATATTCATTTCCTTGTACATAACAACCCTTCTATGTACATATTCATTTCCTTGTACATAACAACCCTTCTATGTACATATTCATTTCCTTATACATATCCACCCCTTCGTGTACATATTCATTTCCTTATACACACTAAAACATCTTTGTAAATATTCAAGCATAAACAAACTTCTTTCGTTTGTTTTCATCCGCTTGTTTATACACTGATTCCATTGGTATTAAGAGAAGCATTATTCCCGGTGAAACTGCTCTTAAAACCAATGGGCCTCCCTTAAGGTGTAAGTCCCGAAACCCTTTGTATATATTCAAGTTACACTTGCTTTAATTGCTTGTTTTATACACTTATTTATATATTTACTTCATAAACTCTTGTGAATACACATCACACACTTGTTCATATAACTGTTCAGTTATAACATAACAATTAGCCTAACAACTAGGTTCCCCTTTAGCCTCCTCTTGGGCTTTGTACAAGATAACTCATTTATTTGAGTTAGCCTCCTCTTAGGCTTCGTATAAGATAACTCATTTATTTGAGTTAGCCTCCTCTTATGATTCATATAGGAAAACTCATTTATTGAGTTTAGCCTCTGCTTAGGCTTCATATAAGACAACTCCCCTGCTGAGTTAGCCTCCTCTTAGGCTTCGTTCAAAAGAACTCCCTCGTTGAGTTTAGCCTTCTCTTGGGCATCAAACAAGAAAAAGACCTAGAAATCTCTTAACAGCCTCCTATTGGGCTTCCAATACAAAGAATCACCCGCGCTAGGATAGAACCCTGAGAGTATGATTTCTCGGTGAAATCACTCTTGAATCCTAAGAGGATGGTTTCCCGGTGAAACCACTCTTAAAGCCAAAGCCAGCCATACCCTATAGCTTCCTCTTGAGCTTCATACAAGGACCCTCGATGACCCTTGGAATGCCTTCTCTTGGGCTTACAATACATGGACCCTCGATGACCCTCAGAATGCCTCCTCTTGGGCTAACAATACAAGGACCCACGAGCTTCTTAAAAGCATCCCCCTAATCCATAATTAATTTCTCTTCGAGATTTAGAAATTTATCATCTCTATGGAAGAAGTATCTCATTTATCACATCACATACAATCAAACTCTTTTCAAATCACACTTTTTCAAACAAAAACATCTTTTAACTGTAAGTGGTAACACTGGTACACTCAAGAAAAACACCTAATACTTACAATTAAAGATTCAATCATCTTTCAAAACATCTTTCTTAACTCATAAGTGGTAACGCTTGTACACTCAAGCAAAACACCTAATACTTACGATGAAAGATTCAATCAATCAACCCTTCAAAATGTATGTGATGAAATAGATTAGATACAATTTTCATTAAGATGACATTTGTCTTTGTCTCTTAATAACACCCGTTGCTTCCACTAGCATAAGTGGGAACTACGATTGCTCTGACTTTCTCAACCTCACTTTGAGAATACGTAGGCACAAGGTCTCATCCTTGGCGAGCATACTTCTTTCTCCCTCAAACCAAACAAACCATAGCTCCCCTTAGATCCGAGCTACAAATGCTCTGATTCCCATTAAGGGATATGTATGCAGAAGATCCCAATGATCTTTGCGAGCACAATAATAACAAAACCTAGGATCCCACATAACCTACCCTTCTTAAAATCCAAAGGAGAAACTTTCCCAAGAATAGAATAGCAAATTAAAACACACAAACATATCAAAATATTCATATATAAGGCTATAGATAACTATATATATTTAGAGTGACACATATATTCCCTTTATATAACAAACCCCCTTTCCCAAATCTCTCCCCAATGCATTGTATCTAGTTCACACTAGTCGTACTCCATATCATATTTATTGAGGGTATTGCAGCTTTCCCCTTTTTCATCTCATTTTTCTTGTTTTGGAAACAATAAAGCTTGATGCTCGCGGCATCTTTAAAAACAAATCAAAAGAGTAAATCATTTTGAGCCAGAGATTCGAATTCCGATTCGATTCCCTCGTTTGTCACTTTTTAACGCGAAACATAGCATTGATAAAGGGGTTACCAAATTCAAAATATCCCAAGTATGAAAGATATAGTGCGTTTCGACTATCTCAGATCATTTGAGCCAAGAATCGATGTTTCTCGGTTCATACGACTATTTGCAAGATTTTCTAGTTAGTAAGCTGTTTTGATTTGATTCCATAAGCTTTGGGATTATATCAATATGTCCTCCAGTTTATCTGTTCAGATCGGAGGTCGTTTCGTCAAGAAAAAGAATTTATTTGCTTATTTCTCAATAAAGTGAATTTTGGGTTTTCAGTGTGTTTTGGGCACCCTAGAAGGCGTATCTCTCAGCTCACCGGGTATTTTTTTTTGATGATTTTTGACCGTCAAGTCCCTCTCAGTATTACCTATAACTTCCTTTTGAAAGCCGGAAGCAAATTGTGTGGGGAAAGTCCCCGGAAAAAATGATTTCTCAAGTGGTTTAAACTGAATTTTAGTGATGTTCCGTGCGCTCAGTGCAGTGACACATTCATAATTCCCAGATGGAAAATCAAAACTAAGCGAGGCCGGTCTCTAAAATTCCATATCGAAATTATATTCGACTTTCATTTGCAACTTGAGAGTTGATTCCTCACCAATCAATACCCGAATTTTATTCTTTGGAGTTGATTTTGAGCCGAACTGAGCCATTTTCATCTGATACGTGAAGTTCGAAAAATAATATATCACTCGATTTTTATCGAAACAAGATGGAACCAGTGCAAAATTTCACAAATTTCGTTGGCTTCAGTTGTCTAAAAAATAACCAAGTTCAAATTTTGATCAGAAGATCCTCGTTCGAGGCATTTTCTCTGAAGAGCGCAAATGAAATTCTGCATGTGTCAGACGCATGAAAACATTGCTGAAACTTCGGAAATTCATATCACCTTGACTGTCCATCCGATCGCATCGAAATTTTGGCTCACACAAGAAAAACCTCGTTCCGGACATTTTTCGTTCTGGACTTCAAATTCTCGGTGGATCGGGCTGTTTTGAATTAATTACGAAAATTATCCAGATAATCGCGACTTGGGTTTGATTATGGATCCAAGGCACTCTTAGGCCCAATTCCCCACACTATATATTCATTTTTTCCTTCACAAATCATAACAACACAATCATTTGCTAAATTTCATCAAAAACACACTCTTCTATTCTCTCTCAATTCTCAAGAATCAAATAAACTTTTCTTCAAGTTTTGTCAAGAACATTGAAGAATATTCAACAACATCAAGGTGTCGAAGTGAAGAATTGAAGTTTTCCTCTTCTATCTCTAGGATTTTTTCCACTCTCCCTCTCCTTATTATCTCCTCCGATTTTCGATTCGACATCGGCGATCTCTTCTTATCGTTCTCCTCTTTGTTTCGACGGTAAGATTTCTTGATTTAAGCACTTTTGCATAATCGATTATTGAAATAAGTATTTTCTATAATTGAAAATTAATCAAGGTTTTGATTGAGGAATTGAAAGTAGATCATGGATTAGATTGAAAAACTTTGATTTGATGTGATCATCATGATGAAATCTGGAATTGGATGAAATAAGCACTTATGTGATTAATTGATGTTCATGTGAAAAGTGCTTATTTAAGAGGATAATTATTGATATTGTGGATTTGTTGATTCTAAACCTTGATTTGCATGTGATTATCCTTAGGTTCAAATCTTGATCCATGTACCAAAACTATGTGTAAATAGACGCATTCTAGGTGTTTGTGAAAATGCTTAAGCCGTTGAACTTCGATACAACGCACAATTCCCTGCAATATTCACATGTACAAACTCTCCTTGTTAGGATGATTGTGAAATAGACGTGAATTTCGCCTTTTATTCAACAAAAAAAACATTGCTTACAAAATATGTCGAGGCCTTAAAAACGTATGGCAAAATTCACGCATCAATACATCATTTTCGAGGAGAATTTGTCATATGATCTCTCTTCGATTTGTTTCTCGTATCGTTCCATGAGCATTCTACTATTTCCAAGCTTCCCAACGGTTCGAACGATACACGAAACGGATGCACGATGCAAAAGTTACGCTGAGTGCTGGAAGTTACGTGTCGACCCTTGAGTCAACGCACAGATCAGTTGAGTCGATGCAAAGTCTCTTTGGGTCGACACAAACTCCCAGTTTCTGTTTTGGCCACTTGCTAGAAGTTACGTGCCGACCCTAGAGTCGACACACATACTTTCTGGGTCGAAGCAAAACCAAGTTGAGTCCACGCAAACTACTAAATTTCCTCATTTTTTGATTTTTCTTTGCTCAAATGCCATGTTTTCTCCGAGCTTTATTTCCCTCTTGCTTACCTATGTTTTCCTTGCTATTTTTTTGACATGTTTGTTGATTATGCGAGGTACATTGAGTATTATACACTAGATTTGAATATGTATACATGTATCTTGATTTCGCACACATACATGTACATCCTATTATCAGTTTCTTGTGTTTTACTCCCTTTTTACAGGTGCTTTGCATTTGCACACACACACGTGTGCATTCTATTTGTCTGCCTTTTTGGTCTAACTTCGTTCTTGCAGGTGTTTTGCGTTTGTACACATACGTGTACATCTTATTGTCTGCTTTTTGGGTCTAACTCCCTTCTTGCAAGTGTTTTGCGCTTGGATACCCATGTATACATTCTATTTGCTTGATTTTTGGGTCTAACTCCCTTCTTGCAAGTGTTTTGTGCTTGTATACCCACGTATACACTCTATTTTCTTGCTTTTTGGGTCTAACTCCCTTCTTGCAGGTGTTTTACGCTTGTATACTCACATATACATTCTATTTGCTTGCTTTATGGGTCTAACTCCATTCTTGTAGGTGTTTTACACTTGTATACCCATGTATACATTCTATTTGCTTGCTTTTTGGGTCTAACTCCCTTCTTGCAGGTGTTTTGCGTTTATACACCAACATGTACATTCTTTTTGTCTGCTTTTTCGGTCTAACACCGTTCTTGCAGTTACACTTGATTGGAATGTGTATACACATGTTCCTTGGCTTGTGCGTACATGCGTACATTCCATTGTCTTCTTGCGTGGTTTTCTTGCAGGTACACTTGATCGGAATGTGTATACACATGTTCCTTGTCTTGTGCGCATACGCGCATATTCTATTTACTATTTGTTGGGATTTCTCCTCCCTTGCAGGTGTTATTACTTCGGATGCGTATGAACGCATATTCCGTTTGTTTTTGATACCTTGAGCGTTTCTCACCGATTTATTCTTATTGCATGGATGCAGTGCTTGAAGTTTTCCGGATTATATTCATTAGCTCGCAGTGCTCTTCGAATTTGATATCCGTTTGGTAGTTTCTACACCGTTTTATCGCATTCTCTTACAGCTATCCTAGATATCATGAGAAGTAGGGATTTACAGTTTTTCCTTTGCCATGAGAAATAGGAATAGAGATGCATGATGGGGCTTCCGTAGTTGGAGCATGTTCAAGAACCCCTCTTGTTTATCTAAACACCCGTTTAGGGCGCTTCTGTGTGCCACTTGTGTTTGGTTATGTTTAAAGTCCTCATCCGTGCATAGGGAGGCCATTCTCAGTAAGTGTTTACATTTTGTGCTTGCATAGTTCAGAGTGATTAGGCAACCCGACGTGGCACCACTAAGCAAAGTCCCGCTTTTA
This sequence comes from Vicia sativa, assembly GCA_021764765.1. NCBI lineage: Eukaryota > Viridiplantae > Streptophyta > Magnoliopsida > Fabales > Fabaceae > Vicia > Vicia sativa. The sequence continues at coordinate 11,461,171 of CM038794.1, forward strand.
CATTTCCTGCTATCGGTTCATGATGATATGATGGGCACGCGAAAAGGGTCAGCAATCGACCCCTACATAGTTCTAGTCTGTGTCAGCTTAGCACATGCGAACTATGTTGCTTCCTTATCGAGTCAATAATAATAAAGTGGCAAAAGTCCCCTATTTTGAATCTCCACGCTTTCATGGGGTTCACATTTACTGCTGAACTCACATCATTTGCTCTTCACACTTGACAATTCATGTCATGCGGTGATACCACTCACGGGAATCAGAATGTGTTGCTTCCTGGTTGCTTCCGGCCCTCGGCTTTCGTTTGTAGGCTATGGGAAATCCTCCTTTTCCTGTGCTTCTATGACACTTGTTTGTGCATTGCATTTCTTGTGTGCTTCTGCAAAGCACTTGATTGCTTCATCCCCTTGCATCCCTTGGTTTTACAACCAAGACGGATATAAGATAACTTTCCCTTCGGACCCCTCAGCTAGGACAACTCTCGAGCCTAGACATTAGGATATACATCCTCTGCATGTCGATATAGGTAGAGATTCCCTCATCCTTAACCATAGGTCCAGTCTTTGCATCACAACATTAGGGTTAGTACTAGCTAGTCTCCCTTTTCTTTTGCTTATTTCTTTTTGCATCCTTGCATGTAATTAAAACTAAAACTTGCTTTCATTTTCTTTTGAAAACAAAAACACTTAATAATGGTTTGAAATCCTTTCACAAAGGTAAAAGCAACCAACCAAGACAAACTCTTTTTCGCCTATGGGCACATTTTCTTTTGTGATTAAAACCTTTTCATAAGTAAAAAACACAAAACCCACCAAAACAAGTGAGCCGAACTACGACGCTATGAATTTCCCATTGCACGAGGGAATACGTAGGCATCTTTTCACGGGGCTCGATCGAGCACAACTTGTAAAAACTTCCTTCTTTTTCCCTTGGTTTCTTCATTTTCTTTTTCTTTCTCATGCATTTTAGAAGTTAAGCATAGATATATATAAACACATCCCTTAGACAAAAAATAGAAGTGGATACTGTAAGTCTAAGAGTGCGCCTAAGAGGGGGTGAATTAGGTGTTTTAAGATTTTATCCGGTTTAATGAAAACTTGTACTAATTTTTCTGGTTTGGTATATTAAGTTATAAACAAGTGTTTCTTTCCTTTTGGTTATGATGTGATGAAAGCGATAAATGCAGAAAAGTAAAGAACACAGCGATATATCCTGGTTCCCCTCACAATCCGAGAGTACTTCAGTCCCCTTTCCAACACGAAAGAGATTTCACTATAGTTTAGAATAATTGTACAGCCTATGCTTACTATCTAAACCTATAGGGTGACCAAAGGTTCTTAATACCTTTAAGGTCAAAAACCAAACACTAATGTGAATGAAGAACAATCCTCTTCAAATCACAACACTTACTTCCAACAATCCTGGATAGTAAGGAAATATATTCTTTTGTAATACAATGATTTATTTGAAAGAAATGGAAAGCACTATCAATCTTTGATTGATCTTCTTCTTCAAGAAATAAACAATTCTCAAACAATGATTATATATGTTCACAATGCATGTATGAAACTTGTAATGATTGAAAATGTATATGGCAAGTTTCACAAAATTTATGACTTGAAAGAACACATGAAAGTTTGTAAGAATATGAGAATATGAATGATGAAAATTGTTAATTGAAGAAGGTGTTTTGAATTTTAAAAATTCTGCATTATTTATAAAGTCACACATCCCTTTTCATTCATGCCTTTTAGTATGAAAAGATGCAATGCAACCATGAATGAATACCTTTTGAAATATGTTCAAAAATCAAAAGAAATTATGCACTGGTTCGCTGGGAACCGGTTCCGACACAGGAAGAACCCGGTTCCTGGTGAACGTTACAACCAGAAATTCAAAATTTACACGCAGGAACCGGTTCCCCTATAGGTACAACCCGGTTCCTGGTACAAAAACCAGGGGCGTGTTTTTTGACAAAGTTTGGAACCCGGTTCCCTTATATGTCAGAACCGGTTCCTAAAGGTTTATTTTCAAAAAATCTTTTTGAAAAATATTTCAAACATAGTTTTTCTTTTAGTTAAACATATGGTATATGTATATGATTATGAATGCATATTTGTGAACATTTATATTCAAGTTTAAGAATTATTTATACCTTTTGACATTGTTGATTCTTTAATAATTCTTCTTCTAATCTTCAAGACTTTTTTCATTCTTTTGTCATGATCATTTGCTTCTAAAAGATGTCTTCATCAAAACTAATATTTGGAGAGGCTTGATTTCACATTCTCCCCCTTTTTGTGATGACAACCCATTGAAAGTTGAGGTGCTTTTAATATGTAGAGCAAATGATAGTGTCTTATGTGAATGCTCCCCCTATCTTCGATAACTCCCCCTTGATCAAAGCTCTCCCTTGATTTAAGATAATTTTACATCTTTGGGGCTCTGCAATAGTTAGAGACAAGCATACACATACACATATATATCTTCTCCCCCTTTGTCATTAGCAAAAAGGATGGGAAAAGACTCACAAAGTATATAGTGAAATTTCGGAAATAAAAACAACTTATATTTATGATTTTTACCTTATGTAAGAGACTTCATCAAACATTCACCTTAGATGAACTTGAAGCCTTTTGTCATAAAGTTGTCTTTCTAGAAGATTGTGCTTTAGTCCTTCATCATAAAGAACATCTTCAAAGGATGTGAAAGTTAAAGTGATCCAACTTTGACTATGCCAAGAATTCTCCCTTTAAGGTATTCCCATATGTGAGATAACGCTTGGCCTTTAAGACTAGATTTGAAAATGTCACCCATCAAATACTTAGAGTCACCACTTATTAAGATACCAAACGTTTGAAGTGGTCTCCAAGAAAAACTACAAAACAATTAAGTTTGATTTGGTACCCAATGTGCTTTGGGTCCATCATAGTTAGTTCCTTTCTTGACCCACACATAATGCCCACTTGGAACACTAAAGTTTCTTACGTAGCAAGCATTAGGTGTATGGCCTTTAATACCACAATAAAAACAGGTAGGTTCAAAATTACTTATATATCTAGGAGGATAAGATTTACTCTTGACAACTCTATTCTTTTTAGGATAACGATGAACTACTTTAGGTTTATTCACTTTCTCTTGAATTGGTTGGTTATTAGCCTTAACAAAGATAGTTTTGTTGGAACTTGGTTGAGAAAATTTTGAAAAACCAAGTCCACTTTTATCTTTAGGATATCTTTGAGTGCTAAGAACATTTTCCAATCCAACTTGTCCTTTTTCATACCTTTCTAGGACTCTTTTTAATTGAACAATTTGGAAGGAAAGTGATTCACAATTATTGCATACAAAATTCTGTTTTTGATCACTAATCATCTTTTCTTTTTCATCTTTATGTTCTTTTTCAATAGTTTTAACTTTTTCTTCTAAAGATGAAATTACTTTCTTTTGAGTTGAAATAGTCTTATATAGAATTTTGCATTCATTTAATAGTTCATCTATAGCACCTTGTGCATCATTACCATAAAGAGAGTTATCATTACTAACCTCGCCTTCTTCGTGTTCGGAATTGTGTGTTGCTATAAATGCAAGATTTGCATGTTCTTCATCTGATGATGAGCTTATTTCATTATCATCCCATGCTATATATGCTTTCTCTGGCCTTTTGTCCTTCTTTCCTTTGAAATGTTTATTCTTCCTTTCAAGTGTAGGGCATTCACTTTTGACATGACCTTTTTCTTCACATTCAAAACATTTAATTTTCCTTGATGGTGCTTCCATTTTAATGATATCCTTTTTCTTTTCTTTTCTTAGAAATTTTTCAAACTTCTTGATGAAAGCTTCATCTTCACTACTAGTGGATTCATCCTCTTGATTGCTATCATGATATTTGATCCTTGTCTTTAAAGCAATGTCTTTTGAATCTCTTACTTGGATTTCATGTTTTTCAAGTCTTCCAAGTTCTGTTTCATATTCTTGAAGCTTTCCGAATAATGTTGCGGAAGTCATAGTTGCTAGGCTTTTCTTTTCGGATATTGCCGTCACTTTTGGTTGTCATTCCCTAGTTAAAGACCTAAGCACTTTAAGATTTAATTCATCGTTAGTTAAAGTCTTACCGAGTGCCTTCAAATGGTTTGTCAAGTGAACGAATCTCTTTTGCAAGTCAAGGATGGATTCTCCGGGCAGCATTCTGAATAGTTCATATTCTTGACTCAAAGTGTTCAATCTAGACCTTTTAACTTCGGCGGTTCCTTCATGAGTTTCTACAAGAGTATCCCAAATTTCCTTTGCCGTTGTACATGCCGATATTCGAAAAAATTCATCCATACTAAGAGCACTTTGGAGAATATTGATTGCCTTTTTGTCAAAGAGAACTTTTTCTTGTCATCGTCATCCCATGATGCTTTAGGCTTTGAGGATCCAACACCATTGATAACACACACCGGAGTAAATGGACCATTCTCAACAGCATTCCATATTTCTTCTCCTTGCGCTTCAAGATGAGCCTTCATGCAAATTTTCCAAAAGTCAAAGTATTCACCACAAAACAATGGAGGCTTGTTGTTACTACCACCATCTTTGAAAACCGGATTTGGATTTGTGGAAGCCATTCTAGATCTTTAGGAACAAATTACCTATAACTTGCTCTGATACCAATTGTAAGTCTAAGAGTGCGCCTAAGAGGGGGGGTGAATTAGGTGTTTTAAGATTTTTTCCAGTTTAATGAAAACTTGTACTAATTTTTCTGGTTTGGTATATTAAGTTATAAACAAGTGTTTCTTTCCTTTTGGTTATGATGTGATGAAAGCGATAAATGCATAAAAGTAAAGAACACAGCGATATATCCTGGTTCCCCTCTACAAGAAAGGAAATGTTTTCCAAGGAGAGAAAAGTATCCTAAGAGTCGTGAAGGGGTCAAAGGAAGTTTTGAGAGGCATGAAGAAACAAGGCTTGTATACCCTTGAGGTTGAACTTATAAGTGGTTTGACAAATATTGCATCCATAAAACCTTTGTCGAAGATAAAAATTTGACACATGAGATTGGGCCATGTCAGTGAACGGGGTCTAGTTGAATTGGGGAAACAAAATTTACTTGATCGAGACAAAGTCGAAAAGTTGAAACTTTATGAACCCTGTGTACTTGGAAAATCTTACAGAGTGAAGTTCAACAAAGGTAAACAAAAAATACATGGATGTGTTGATTACACCCATGCTGGTCTTTGGGGGGCTGCATGGTTTCCATCACATTCAGGAGAAATATATTTTATATCCATAGTATATGATTATTCCAGAAAGTCATGGGTATTCATCTAGAAGACTAAGGATGAAACTTTTGAGAATTTCAAAAGTTTGAAGGCTTTGGTAGAAAATTAAACTGGCACAAAGGTCAAGAGGTTGAGAACAAACAATGGCCTTGAATTTTGCAATGAGGTTTTTGACAATTTTTGTTCTACCTCTGGTATTTTAAAGCACAAAACTACTGCATGTACTCTACAACAAAATGGTTTGGATGAAAGGTTTAATCAAACTATTTTGGAGAGATTCAGATGCATGTTAACTAGTGTTGGGTTAAAGAAGGTGTTTTGGGCTGAAGCTGTTTCGACAATAACATATATGATAAATAGATGTCCTTCAAGTGCGTTAGATATGAAGACACCTGAAGAAGTTTGGTCGGGACATCCACCATATCTCGACAAACTGAGAGTATTTGGCTATGTAGCCTATGCTCACATTAGGAAAGACAAGTTCGAACCTAGATCTCTGAAATGCATGTTCATAGGATACCCTGAAGGAGTCAAAGCTTATAGGCTATGGTGCCTAGAGCCAGGTCACAAGAGGTGTGTCACCAGTCAAGATGTAGTTTTCAATGAAGCTAAAATGGCTTTCAAGAAAACTGATGATGTTGGTCGAAGTGCAGAAATATCCAACTAAGAGTTGGAACATAGAGTAATTCCTGTTGAGGTGGAGCATGTTAATGCTGAAATGCTGAAGAAGAGTCATCAAGCCACCTCAGAGACTTGGGTATGAAGATCTTATAGCTAATGACTTAATCTCTGCAAGTGAGGTTCTAGATGAAGAACCTAGAGACCATAAGGAAGTTATGAGGAGTCGAAATAAGACTAAATGGTTGAAGGCCATGGACAATGAGATTAAATCTCTTCATGATAAAAATAGTTGGGAACTGGTCAAAAAACCTGCTGGAACCAAGTTAGTCAACTATTAATGGATTTTCAAAGTTAAGGAAAGAATCAAAGGAGTGACGTCAAAAAGATACAAGGTAAGATTAGTTGCAAGGGGTTTCACTCATAAAGAAGGTGTCAAATTCAATGATGTGTTTTCTCCTATTGTGAAGCACGTGTCCCTTCAATTGTTGTGTGCCATGGTGGGCAATGTGGCACAGTTCGACCTTGAACCAGAACAAATGGATGTGAAGACTGCACTCTTGTATAGTGATCTAGATGAAGCAATCTTGACGAGGCAACCTGAAAGGTATGTCGAAAAGGGAAAGGAAGATTATGTGTTAAAGTTGAATAGATATTTATATGGGCTAAAACAATCTCCTCGACAGTGGAATAGGAGATTCAACAAGTCCATGGCACACATAAGTTTCATTAGAAGCCACTTTGACCATTGTGTTTACTTCAGATTTAAACCTGGTAATTCATTTTTTATTTTGTTGCTTTATGTTGATGATATTCTCATAGAAAACAACAATGTCAAAGATGTAATAAGGGTAAAGGATGAACTCAATAAGGAGTTCAAAATGAAGGATCTGGGAGCTGCGTTTGGGACTCTTGGGATTGACATCCAAAGAGATAGAAAGTAGTTGAAATTATGCTTATCTCAAGAGACATACCTATGAAATATTCTCGACAAGTTTGGTATGTCGAATTTAAAGCCTGTTGTGACTCCAACAAATCCTCAATTCAAGTTGAATATAGATCAGTGTCTGAGTACCAAGATTTAAATAGCTGATGTGAATAGCATCCCATATTCTAACTTAGTAGTTTCTTTGATGTATGTTATGTTATGTGTAAGTGTTTTTATGTTGGCCTTAATTTTTGGTAAAACTAGTATATGTCAATGTCTTGACTGATGTCATGACATTCAGAGTTGAAGATAAATTCTGCAGAAGAAGATTAATTCAAGTACAACTCAGATTGGGAGTAAACTGCTTTGCTGGAAATCTGCAGAAGAATGACTGATGTCATAACCAATGTTATGACATTCTGTGTGACATTTGTTGTTCTGCAGATTCACTTTTCCTGAGACTTTTCAGGATTTCAGTTATTGTTTGTTATGAATTAATGTAATTGGATCACATGCTCACGTGGCTATGTGGTTAATCTTAGTTAACCCTAAATTGGTTTGTTAAAAAGACCAAGTCTTTAGGTTAAATTAAGTGAACCCTAGATATAATTATGGAAGCCCAAAACTGAAGTAACATGACTGCTTCTATAATAGGAAAAGAACCCTTATTCTGCTGGTGTGCTTTTTGGACTGTATTGAAGATCTAGCAGTTTGTTATTTGTGTATTCTAGTTACTCTTGTGAGCCAAGCAATTATCATTTGATAAGTGCCTTGGACTAGGATTTGGTTGTAAGGGTTGTTTGTTCACTTAAAGCTTTGAAGCACGAGTGTTGTGTCTCTTGATTTAAGCTTTGAAGCAAAATCAAGTATGTTTATTGAAGAGTGTCTTCACAATTCAATTAATCAATAGGTTGATATCACCGTTGTGATTGAGGGGGAGTGAGTAGGAACTCAGGTCTAAGTAGGACTTAGATTGAAGTTTCATTGGGTAGGTTTTAAGTGAAGGAGATATATTGGTTGGTTTATTCCTGAATTAATACTACTAATAGTAAATTTCCTCCCTGGCTTGGTAGCCCCGAGATGTAGGTGTAGTTACACACTGAACTGGGTAAACAACTGATTGTGTTCTTTATTTCAATTAATGTGAATTGTTAACAGTGTCGAGATAGTGTGTCATAACATTCTGTGACATCACGTGTCTGCCGCCGAAATTTCAATTGGCATCGAGGGCACCGCATTATTTCTGGGTGAGATCTAGGGATATTATTTTCTGGCGTTATGGACAAGGAAGGAGGATTTGGGAGTAGACCACCTATTCTGGATGGAGCTAACTATGATTACTGGAAACCTCGTATGGTTGCATTTTTAAAGTCACTGGATAACAAGGCTTGGAGAGCTGCTGACAGAGGATGGAAACATCCCACCAAGCTTGAGAAAGATGGGAGTACTAGCCTGAAACTTGAGGAAGAATGGAGCAAAGAAGAAGAAGAGCTAGCATTGGGCAACTCTAAAGCATTGAATGCCTTATTCAATGGAATTGACAGAAATATTTTCAGACTTGTACGTCAGTGTTATCTGGCCAAGGATGTTTGGGACACTCTCAAAACCACTAATGAGGGTACATCCAAGGTGAAAATGTCAAGACTTCAGATGCTCACTACTAAATTTGAGAATCTGAAGATGAATGAAGATGAAACCATTCATGAGTTTCACATGAACATCTTGGAGATTGCCAACACCTCAGGAGCATTGGGAGAGAAGATGTCAGAAGAAAAGCTAGTGAGAAAGATTCTCAAATCCTTGCCTAAGAGGTTTGCAACGAAGGTGACTGCTATAGAGGAAGCTCAAGATATCTGCAACTTAAAGGTTGATGAACTTATTGGATCACTTCAAACATTTGAGATGGGGATCAGTGACAATGCTGACAAGAAAAACAAGAGAATAGCCCTTGTATCCAATACTGAAGATGAAAGCAAGGAAGATGATGAAGAGAAGATCTCAGAAGAAATAGCTATGCTTGGAAGGCAGTTCAACAAACTCATCAAGAGAATTGACCCAAAGTCAAGGTCCAATATCAAGAACATCCCATCTGACATTAGCAGAACTTATGACTCCAACAGAAGATCCAAGTCTGAAGAAAAGGGAAGTCAAAGCAGAGGAATCCAGTGCCATGGGTGTGAAGGATATGGGCTCATTCGAGCTGAATGTCCTACCTCCCTAAACAAACAGAAGAAAGGAATGGCTGTCACTTGGTCTGATGGTGACTCAGGAAGTGACTCTGAAGAAGAATCTGCCAAACTAGTTACTGCTCTCTCTGGAGTTTGTAACTCTGAGAATGATTCTAGTGATGAGGAAGTGACATTTGAAGAACTTGTTGACACTTACAAGAAGCTGTGTATCAAAAGTGCTGAAGTATGTCAGCAAAATGAGAAACAGAAAAAGCTAATTGTGAAGTTGGAAGCTGAGAATGTGAAGTTGGAGGCTGAGAAGAAGGCAGACACTGCTACTATAAGTCATCTCAACAGTGAAGTTATAGTGTTGAATTCCAAACTTGATCAAATGACTAAGTCTGTCAAGATGCTGACAACTGGAACTGATAAGTTGGAGGAAATCCTTCAGGTTGGACAAAATGCATGAAATATGCATGGGCTAGGATATGTGGCTGCAAAGAAACCTGCTGGTGACAAGAAGAAGAACATGCCTGGCAAACCAATGTCAAAACAGATGTCACAACATAAGGCAGGAAATGTGTCTGGTTCAGGATATGTGGCTGCAAAGAAATTTGCTGATAACAAGAAGAAGAACAGACCTGATAAACCTATGTCAAAGCAGATGTCACAACATAGGGCTCAACATCAAGATCAGAGAAACATGAAGAAAAAGTTTCAAAGATGGAGATGTCATTATTGTGGAAGGTTTGGGCACATAAAGCCATTTTGCTACAGGCTATATGGATATCATAATCAGATCCCTTATGTCAAACCTAAGACCAACAAGGTACCATATACTCAACAGTGGAAGAAGAAGACTGCAGCCTTGATAGCTCACACCTCCCTTAGAGTTTCTGCCAAGGAAGATTAGTATTTTGACAATGGATGCTCTAAGCATATGACTGGAATCAAGAACGTTCTGAATAATGTCAAACCTCATACAACTAGTTTTGTTACTTTTGGAGATGGAGCTAAAGGAGAAATCAAAGGTGTTGGAAACTTGGACTGTCCTGGAGTTCCAAACTTAAATGAAGTGTTGTTGGTAAATGGTTTGACTGCCAATCTCATAAGCATCAGTCAACTATGTGATATAGGATTCAAGGTCAACTTCACCAAGTCTGAATGTCTTGTAACCAATGAAAAACAAGAAGTTGTTATGAGAGGAGTCAGATCAAAGGACAACTGTTACCTATGGGAGTCTGAGGACACTAACTATTCTTCTGTGTGTACTACAGGAAAAGAAGAAAAGGAAGTGAAACTGTGGCACCAAAAACTTGGTCATTTACATCTTAGAGGGATGAAAAAGATTATATCTATGGAGGCTGTCAGAGGAATTCCAAGACTTCACATTGATGAAGGGAGAGTTTGTGGTGAATGTCAGGTTGGAAAGAAAACCAGAATGTCACATCCAAAGTCAAGACATCTGACCACCTCTAAGGTGCTAGAACTTTTGCACATGGATCTGATGGGCCCTATGCAGGTTGAAAGCCTTGGTGGAAAAAGATATGCTTATGTTGTTGTGGATGATTTTTCCAGATTTACCTGGATAAACTTCATCAGGGAAAAATCTGATGTTTTTGATGTTTTTAAAGAATTATGCAAGAGACTTCAAAGAGAAAAAGAAGAATACATTGTCAGAATCAGAAGTGATCATGGAAAGGACTTTGAGAATAGAAAGTTTGATGAGTTCTGTTCCTCAGAAGGAATCAATCATGAGTTCTCCTCACCTATAACTCCTCAACAAAATGGAGTTGTGGAAAGGAAGAACAGAACTATACAGGAATCTGCCAGAGCAATGATACATGCCAAGAAGCTTCCTATTCATTTTTGGGCTGAAGCTATGAATACAACCTGTTATGTCCATAACAGGGTCACCTTGAGAAAGGGAACATCCTCCACCCTGTATGAAATATGGAAAGGAAGAAAACCTACTGTGAAGTATTTCCATGTGTTTAGGAGCAAATGCTATATTCTGACAGATCGTGAACAAAGGAGAAAGATGGACTCTAAAAGTGATGAAGGAATTTTTCTGGGATACTCTACAAACAGCAGAGCATATAGGGTATTCAATTCCAGGACCAAAGTTATGATGGAGTCTATAAATGTCATAGTTGATGATCACCATGAGGAAACAAATGTCCCATATGATGTTGAGACATTGTTTGAGACATCACCTCAAGTGTCTAATAAGGATGATGTGCCTATCCCTACTTCACCAAAGTCTGAACCAGAGGAAGCCCATAAAGATCCTTCCATCAGAATTCAGAAAGATCATCCAAAGGAACTCATCATAGGAGATCCTAACAGTGGAGTCATTACAATATCTAGAGAAATCATCTCAAACTCTTGTTTTGTGTCTAAGATTGAATCAAAGAATGTTAAGGAGGCTTTGACTGATGAATATTGGATTGGAGCAATGCAAGATGAATTGAACCAGTTCAAACAGCATGAATTATGGAAGTTAGTTCCTAGACCAGAAGGAACAAACATCATTGGCACAAAGTGGATCTACAAGAACAAGTCAGATGCAGAAGGGGTTGTCACCAGGAATAAGGCAAGACTTGTTGCTCAAGGATACACTCAAGTTGAAGGAGTTGACTTTGATGAGACTTTTGCTCCTGTGGCCAAGCTGGAATCAATCAAATTGCTATTAGGAGTTGCTGTCATTCTGAAATTCAAGCTGTTTCAGATGGATGTGAAAAGTGTCTTCCTAAATGGATACTTAAATGAGGAGGAATATGTAGAACAGCCTAAAGGATTTGTGGATCTTAACTTTCCTGATCATGTTTACAAATTGAGGAAAGCTCTATATGGTCTGAAACAAGCTCCCAGGGCTTGGTATGAAAGGTTGACAAAATTCCTCACTGATAAAGGATACAAGAAAGGAGGTTTGGATAAAAATCTCTTTGTCAAGGATGAAGGAGGAAAGATAATGGTGGCTCAAATTTATGTTGATGACATAGTGTTTGGAGGGATGTCAGATAAAATGGTGAGACATTTTGCCAACCAAATGCAAGCTGAGTTTGAAATGAGCCACATGGGAGAATTGACTTACTTTCTTGGACTGCAAGTCACACAGATGGAAGACTCAACTTTCCTCTCTCAAAGAAAGTATGCAAAGAATATTATCAAGAAATTTGGGATGGAAAATGCCAGTCATAAAAGGACTCTTGCACCTACTCGTCTAAAGTTGTCCAAAGACACAAGTGGGACAAATGTAGATAAAAGCTTGTACAGAAGCATGATAGGAAGTCTACTGTATTTAACAGCTAGCAGACTTGATATTGCCTTTGTTGTTGGAGTGTGTGCAAGGTACCAGGCTGAACCTAAAGTAAGTCACATCAACCAGGTGAAAAGAATTCTGAAGTATGTGAGTGGAACATACAATTATGGTATGTTGTATTCTCATGGATGTGAACCAATTCTGTCTGGTTATTGTGATGCTGATTGGGCTGGTAGTGCTGATGATAGAAAAAGCACTTCTGGAGGATGCTTCTTTTTGGGAAACAATCTTGTTTCTTGGTTCAGCAAGAAGCAAAATTGTGTGTCTTTATCTACTGCTGAAGCTGAATACATAGCAGCTGGTAGCAGTTGTTCTCAAATGATCTGGATGGCGCAGATGCTGACTGAGTACAATGTCACACAGGATGTCATGACATTGTACTATGACAACCTAAGTGCTATTAACATTTTTAAGAATCCTATTCAGCACAGCAGGACTAAGCATATTGACATTAGACATCACTTCATCAGAGATCTTGTGGAAGAGAAGGTGATTAAATTGGAGCATGTAGCCACTGAACTTCAACTGGCTGACATTTTTACTAAAGCTCTTGATGCTAATCAATTTGAGAATTTAAGGGGAAAGTTGGATATTTGTCAATATGAAGAGTTGTAGCAATTAATATTGCTTACAACAAGGGAAGAAAGAGACATTTTATTTAATTTAATTGGGCTAATTAATTATTTCCCTCTCTCTTTTCAAAAATTTAAGAAGAGGAAGGGTCATATATATATCCCAGTCTTTCCATTTGAATGTATCACATTCCATTCCCTCAACAGAAACTCTCAAACTTCCTGTCAATTATTTTCTCATTCTCTCAAGATGTCTCAGCAAAGCATGTCATCATCATCTTCATTATCAAAGGAAGCTGGTTCTCCCTCTCCCACTGATTCTGGGTTTAGGGCAAATGCAGAAACAATGCAGACTGAGATTCTGGAGGTTACTCCTCTACGTGCCATAGCAACTGATCCTGGGAGGGTCAAGAAACTTCGTACCAGGCATGCAAGAAGGTCTCAAGTCTCTCCATCTGGTAAGACTACTGAACCATCTTCCTTTGTTCCTCCTGAGATAGCTAATAGGGAGGGTTCTAGATATGTTCATCAAGCCATAGCTAGAATAGTTACTAGGATTCTGAATGAGAATCACTCTGTTCCTGGGGTTTCTATTCCTTTGAATCAAGAATCTGCTAGCCCTAATTTAGCAACTGAACCAGATGTCACACAGAATGTCAAGACATCTGATGACAATGTTAGGAAATCCCCTAAGAACCCTATTAATAACCCTTTTGATAAATCCCCTGAGAAATTTGTTGCTGACACCACTGTTAAGTCTCCTGTAAAACCTGCTGATGAAAACATGGAGAAGTCTCCAGAGAATTCTTTTGATGAAATTCTTGAAGAATCTCCTGAGAAACCTGTTGCTGACAACCAGGAAAAATCTCCAGAGAAAACCTGTGATAAAAATGTTGAGCCTCCTGTCATTGATGTTGATGAAGAATTCTCTGATAATGACCTTATTGCTAGTGTTAACCCTAGCATAGCTAAGAGGATGATGAGTAGAAAAGGGAAGCAGAATGCTACTCCAAGTCTTTCCAAGGAGAAGGTTGCTGAAGTTGTTCATGAGACTCTCAGGGCTGAAAGCAAGGCTGGTGAAAAGGTTGAAAAAGACAAAAAGGCTGGTCCCTCCAAAGGAAAGGGTAGGATGAAGTCTGTTGGAAGAATCTCAAGGCCCAAGAGAACTCCAATCATCAAGAAAAGAAAGGTCCCTGAACCCTCTGAATCTGATGAGGATTCAGATTTTTATGATGAAGAGAATGTCACAGACATTCCACTTAGAAAGAAACCCTCTCTTGGCAAACTGCCTAAAGTTCCTGAAGTGGCTATTGATAACATCTCTTTCCACCATCCAAAGAGTGCTAGCAGGTGGAAGTATGTTTGTCTGAAAATAATTGCATTAGAAAGGGAGTTGAACAGGAGTGCCCTTGAATGCAAGGATGTTATGGACCTGATCAAGGAAGCTAGGCTGATGAAAACTGTGGTCAAATTTACAAATTATTATGATATTTTGGTGAAGGAGTTTATTGTTAATCTGACTAGTGGTTGTGCTGATGGAAGGTCAGCAGATTTTAAAACTGTGTTTGTGAGAGGAAGAAAAGTGAAGTTCTCTCCAAGTGTAATCAACAAATATCTGGGAAGATCTGATGATGCTCAACCTGAGCTTAAAGAAACAGATAACCAAGTTTGTCAAACCATCACTGCAAAGCAAGTGAAACAATGGCCATTGAAGGGAAAGTTAACTGCTAGCAAACTGAGTGTCAAGTTTGCAATTTTGCACAAGATAGGTGCAGCCAACTGGGTTCCCACAAATCACAAGTCCACCATCTCCATTGGCCTAGGAAGATTTATTTTTGCTGTTGGAACAAAAGCAAAGTTTGATTATGGGACCTATATCTTTGAGCAAACTTTAAAACATGCAGACAGCTATGCTATCAAAGGTCCAATAGCCTTTCCCTCCCTCTTGTGTGGTATTATAACTGACCAATACCCTGACATCCTGGTAGATAGAGATTTTGTTTGTAAAAGAGCTCTTGCTCTTGGTTTCCACTACAAATTGTTTCAAGGGAAACATGTCCCAGACATTGTCATGACATCTGCTGAGACATCAAATGTCAAGGCTAACTCTCAGAAAGCTGGTGCCATTGTTGTGCTCAAGGAGACTTGCAGGGAACTAGAAGCAAGGAAGCAAACTCTAGAGGAGCTGATCTCTACCTTGGAGAAGAAAAAAGACACTGAGGTTGAGGATGAAGGGCTAGCTGAGGATATTGCTGTAGATTTGAATGAGAATGCTGATGCAGATCAAGAGACTGGTGCTGATAGCAGTTCAGAAGATGCTACATACCACAGTGCTTCTTCAGGAGAAGAAAGTACTTGATTTGTGATCTCTGTGCTGATGTTGCTTGTGGTTATTTTTGTTGTTTTGTTGTTGATTTTGCTTGTTTTAATCCTGTTTGTTTTGGATTTATGGATCTCATTAATGGTTGTAATACTTAACTCTGCTACTTCTTTTATATAATGTGCTTTGGGATTCTGTACTGGCACCTTTGGCCCCTTTGTGGCTAAAAAGGGGGAGAAGATTTTATGCATTTATGGGCAATTGTTGGGCAATTGTGGGTAGAATTTATCTTTGTTAATTCTGGTTATTTAGCTTAGTTAGCTTAGACTAGTTAATTATTTCTGCTGCATGGGTGCTCTGATAGCTTAGTTTGTTTTAGCCAAAAATTTGCCAAAGGGGGAGTTTGTAAGTGTTTTTATGTTGGCCTTAATTTTTGGTAAAACTAGTATATGTCAATGTCTTGACTGATGTCATGACATTCAGAGTTGAAGATAAATTCTGCAGAAGAAGATTAATTCAAGTACAACTCAGATTGGGAGTAAACTGCTTTGCTGGAAATCTGCAGAAGAATGACTGATGTCATAACCAATGTTATGACATTCTGTGTGACATTTGTTGTTCTGCAGATTCACTTTTCCTGAGACTTTTCAGGATTTCTGTTAGCTGTTTGTTATGAATTAATGTAATTGGATCACATGCTCACGTGGCTATGTGGTTAATCTTAGTTAACCCTAAATTGGTTTGTTAAAAAGACCAAGTCTTTAGGTTAAATTAAGTGAACCCTAGATATAATTATGGAAGCCCAAAACTGAAGTAACATGACTGCTTCTATAATAGGAAAAGAACCCTTATTCTGCTGGTGTGCTTTTTGGACTGTATTGAAGATCTAGCAGTTTGTTATTTGTGTATTCTAGTTACTCTTGTGAGCCAAGCAATTATCATTTGATAAGTGCCTTGGACTAGGATTTGGTTGTAAGGGTTGTTTGTTCACTTAAAGCTTTGAAGCACGAGTGTTGTGTCTCTTGATTTAAGCTTTGAAGCAAAATCAAGTATGTTTATTGAAGAGTGTCTTCACAATTCAATTAATCAATAGGTTGATATCACCGTTGTGATTGAGGGGGAGTGAGTAGGAACTCAGGTCTAAGTAGGACTTAGATTGAAGTTTCATTGGGTAGGTTTTAAGTGAAGGAGATATATTGGTTGGTTTATTCCTGAATTAATACTACTAATAGTAAATTTCCTCCCTGGCTTGGTAGCCCCCAGATGTAGGTGTAGTTACACACTGAACTGGGTAAACAACTGATTGTGTTCTTTACTGTTGTTTCAATTAACTGTGTGAATTGTTAACAGAGTGTCAGATACTGTGTCATAACATTCTCTGTGACATCACGTATCTGCTGCCAGGAATTTCAATTGGCATCAGAGCAGGCACCCTGCCTGTTATTTCTGGGTGAGATCTAGGGATATTATTTTCTGGCGTTATGGACAAGGAAGGAGGATTTGGGAGTAGACCACCTATTCTGGATGGAGCTAACTATGATTACTGGAAACCTCGTATGGTTGCATTTTTAAAGTCACTGGATAACAAGGCTTGGAGAGCTGCTGACAGAGGATGGAAACATCCCACCAAGCTTGAGAAAGATGGGAGTACTAGCCTGAAACTTGAGGAAGAATGGAGCAAAGAAGAAGAAGAGCTAGCATTGGGCAACTCTAAAGCATTGAATGCCTTATTCAATGGAATTGACAGAAATATTTTCAGACTTGTACGTCAGTGTTATCTGGCCAAGGATGTTTGGGACACTCTCAAAACCACTAATGAGGGTACATCCAAGGTGAAAATGTCAAGACTTCAGATGCTCACTACTAAATTTGAGAATCTGAAGATGAATGAAGATGAAACCATTCATGAGTTTCACATGAACATCTTGGAGATTGCCAACACCTCAGGAGCATTGGGAGAGAAGATGTCAGAAGAAAAGCTAGTGAGAAAGATTCTCAAATCCTTGCCTAAGAGGTTTGCAACGAAGGTGACTGCTATAGAGGAAGCTCAAGATATCTGCAACTTAAAGGTTGATGAACTTATTGGATCACTTCAAACATTTGAGATGGGGATCAGTGACAATGCTGACAAGAAAAACAAGAGAATAGCCCTTGTATCCAATACTGAAGATGAAAGCAAGGAAGATGATGAAGAGAAGATCTCAGAAGAAATAGCTATGCTTGGAAGGCAGTTCAACAAACTCATCAAGAGAATTGACCCAAAGTCAAGGTCCAATATCAAGAACATCCCATCTGACATTAGCAGAACTTATGACTCCAACAGAAGATCCAAGTCTGAAGAAAAGGGAAGTCAAAGCAGAGGAATCCAGTGCCATGGGTGTGAAGGATATGGGCTCATTCGAGCTGAATGTCCTACCTCCCTAAACAAACAGAAGAAAGGAATGGCTGTCACTTGGTCTGATGGTGACTCAGGAAGTGACTCTGAAGAAGAATCTGCCAAACTAGTTACTGCTCTCTCTGGAGTTTGTAACTCTGAGAATGATTCTAGTGATGAGGAAGTGACATTTGAAGAACTTGTTGACACTTACAAGAAGCTGTGTATCAAAAGTGCTGAAGTATGTCAGCAAAATGAGAAACAGAAAAAGCTAATTGTGAAGTTGGAAGCTGAGAATGTGAAGTTGGAGGCTGAGAAGAAGGCAGACACTGCTACTATAAGTCATCTCAACAGTGAAGTTATAGTGTTGAATTCCAAACTTGATCAAATGACTAAGTCTGTCAAGATGCTGACAACTGGAACTGATAAGTTGGAGGAAATCCTTCAGGTTGGACAAAATGCATGAAATATGCATGGGCTAGGATATGTGGCTGCAAAGAAACCTGCTGGTGACAAGAAGAAGAACATGCCTGGCAAACCAATGTCAAAACAGATGTCACAACATAAGGCAGGAAATGTGTCTGGTTCAGGATATGTGGCTGCAAAGAAATTTGCTGATAACAAGAAGAAGAACAGACCTGATAAACCTATGTCAAAGCAGATGTCACAACATAGGGCTCAACATCAAGATCAGAGAAACATGAAGAAAAAGTTTCAAAGATGGAGATGTCATTATTGTGGAAGGTTTGGGCACATAAAGCCATTTTGCTACAGGCTATATGGATATCATAATCAGATCCCTTATGTCAAACCTAAGACCAACAAGGTACCATATACTCAACAGTGGAAGAAGAAGACTGCAGCCTTGATAGCTCACACCTCCCTTAGAGTTTCTGCCAAGGAAGATTAGTATTTTGACAATGGATGCTCTAAGCATATGACTGGAATCAAGAACGTTCTGAATAATGTCAAACCTCATACAACTAGTTTTGTTACTTTTGGAGATGGAGCTAAAGGAGAAATCAAAGGTGTTGGAAACTTGGACTGTCCTGGAGTTCCAAACTTAAATGAAGTGTTGTTGGTAAATGGTTTGACTGCCAATCTCATAAGCATCAGTCAACTATGTGATATAGGATTCAAGGTCAACTTCACCAAGTCTGAATGTCTTGTAACCAATGAAAAACAAGAAGTTGTTATGAGAGGAGTCAGATCAAAGGACAACTGTTACCTATGGGAGTCTGAGGACACTAACTATTCTTCTGTGTGTACTACAGGAAAAGAAGAAAAGGAAGTGAAACTGTGGCACCAAAAACTTGGTCATTTACATCTTAGAGGGATGAAAAAGATTATATCTATGGAGGCTGTCAGAGGAATTCCAAGACTTCACATTGATGAAGGGAGAGTTTGTGGTGAATGTCAGGTTGGAAAGAAAACCAGAATGTCACATCCAAAGTCAAGACATCTGACCACCTCTAAGGTGCTAGAACTTTTGCACATGGATCTGATGGGCCCTATGCAGGTTGAAAGCCTTGGTGGAAAAAGATATGCTTATGTTGTTGTGGATGATTTTTCCAGATTTACCTGGATAAACTTCATCAAGGAAAAATCTGATGTTTTTGATGTTTTTAAAGAATTATGCAAGAGACTTCAAAGAGAAAAAGAAGAATACATTGTCAGAATCAGAAGTGATCATGGAAAGGACTTTGAGAATAGCAAGTTTGATGAGTTCTGTTCCTCAGAAGGAATCAATCATGAGTTCTCCTCACCTATAACTCCTCAACAAAATGGAGTTGTGGAAAGGAAGAACAGAACTATACAGGAATCTGCCAGAGCAATGATACATGCCAAGAAGCTTCCTATTCATTTTTGGGCTGAAGCTATGAATACAGCCTGTTATGTCCACAACAGGGTCACCTTGAGAAAGGGAACATCCTCCACCCTGTATGAAATATGGAAAGGAAGAAAACCTACTGTGAAGTATTTCCATGTGTTTGGGAGCAAATGCTATATTCTGACGATCGTGAACAAAGGAGAAAGATGGACTCTAAAAGTGATGAAGGAATTTTTTTGGGATACTCTACAAACAGCAGAGCATATAGGGTATTCAATTCCAGGACCAAAGTTATGATGGAGTCTATAAATGTCATAGTTGATGATCACCATGAGGAAACAAATGTCCCATATGATGTTGAGACATTGTTTGAGACATCACCTCAAGTGTCTAATAAGGATGATGTGCCTATCCCTACTTCACCAAAGTCTGAACCAGAGGAAGCCCATAAAGATCCTTCCATCAGAATTCAGAAAGATCATCCAAAGGAACTCATCATAGGAGATCCTAACAGTGGAGTCATTACAATATCTAGAGAAATCATCTCAAACTCTTGTTTTGTGTCTAAGATTGAATCAAAGAATGTTAAGGAGGCTTTGACTGATGAATATTGGATTGGAGCAATGCAAGATGAATTGAACCAGTTCAAACAGCATGAATTATGGAAGTTAGTTCCTAGACCAGAAGGAACAAACATCATTGGCACAAAGTGGATCTACAAGAACAAGTCAGATGCAGAAGGGGTTGTCACCAGGAATAAGGCAAGACTTGTTGCTCAAGGATACACTCAAGTTGAAGGAGTTGACTTTGATGAGACTTTTGCTCCTGTGGCCAAGCTGGAATCAATCAAATTGCTATTAGGAGTTGCTGTCATTCTGAAATTCAAGCTGTTTCAGATGGATGTGAAAAGTGTCTTCCTAAATGGATACTTAAATGAGGAGGAATATGTAGAACAGCCTAAAGGATTTGTGGATCTTAACTTTCCTGATCATGTTTACAAATTGAGGAAAGCTCTATATGGTCTGAAACAAGCTCCTAGGGCTTGGTATGAAAGGTTGACAAAATTCCTCACTGATAAAGGATACAAGAAAGGAGGTTTGGATAAAAATCTCTTTGTCAAGGATGAAGGAGGAAAGATAATGGTGGCTCAAATTTATGTTGATGACATAGTGTTTGGAGGGATGTCAGATAAAATGGTGAGACATTTTGCCAACCAAATGCAAGCTGAGTTTGAAATGAGCCACATGGGAGAATTGACTTACTTTCTTGGACTGCAAGTCACACAGATGGAAGACTCAACTTTCCTCTCTCAAAGAAAGTATGCAAAGAATATTATCAAGAAATTTGGGATGGAAAATGCCAGTCATAAAAGGACTCTTGCACCTACTCGTCTAAAGTTGTCCAAAGACACAAGTGGGACAAATGTAGATAAAAGCTTGTACAGAAGCATGATAGGAAGTCTACTGTATTTAACAGCTAGCAGACTTGATATTGCCTTTGTTGTTGGAGTGTGTGCAAGGTACCAGGCTGAACCTAAAGTAAGTCACATCAACCAGGTGAAAAGAATTCTGAAGTATGTGAGTGGAACATACAATTATGGTATGTTGTATTCTCATGGATGTGAACCAATTCTGTCTGGTTATTGTGATGCTGATTGGGCTGGTAGTGCTGATGATAGAAAAAGCACTTCTGGAGGATGCTTCTTTTTGGGAAACAATCTTGTTTCTTGGTTCAGCAAGAAGCAAAATTGTGTGTCTTTATCTACTGCTGAAGCTGAATACATAGCAGCTGGTAGCAGTTGTTCTCAAATGATCTGGATGGCGCAGATGCTGACTGAGTACAATGTCACACAGGATGTCATGACATTGTACTATGACAACCTAAGTGCTATTAACATTTTTAAGAATCCTATTCAGCACAGCAGGACTAAGCATATTGACATTAGACATCACTTCATCAGAGATCTTGTGGAAGAGAAGGTGATTAAATTGGAGCATGTAGCCACTGAACTTCAACTGGCTGACATTTTTACTAAAGCTCTTGATGCTAATCAATTTGAGAATTTAAGGGGAAAGTTGGATATTTGTCAATATGAAGAGTTGTAGCAATTAATATTGCTTACAACAAGGGAAGAAAGAGACATTTTATTTAATTTAATTGGGCTAATTAATTATTTCCCTCTCTCTTTTCAAAAATTTAAGAAGAGGAAGGGTCATATATATATCCCAGTCTTTCCATTTGAATGTATCACATTCCATTCCCTCAACAGAAACTCTCAAACTTCCTGTCAATTATTTTCTCATTCTCTCAAGATGTCTCAGCAAAGCATGTCATCATCATCTTCATTATCAAAGGAAGCTGGTTCTCCCTCTCCCACTGATTCTGGGTTTAGGGCAAATGCAGAAACAATGCAGACTGAGATTCTGGAGGTTACTCCTCTACGTGCCATAGCAACTGATCCTGGGAGGGTCAAGAAACTTCGTACCAGGCATGCAAGAAGGTCTCAAGTCTCTCCATCTGGTAAGACTACTGAACCATCTTCCTTTGTTCCTCCTGAGATAGCTAATAGGGAGGGTTCTAGATATGTTCATCAAGCCATAGCTAGAATAGTTACTAGGATTCTTGAATGAGAATCACTCTGTTCCTGGGGTTTCTATTCCTTTGAATCAAGAATCTGCTAGCCCTAATTTAGCAACTGAACCAGATGTCACACAGAATGTCAAGACATCTGATGACAATGTTAGGAAATCCCCTAAGAACCCTATTAATAACCCTTTTGATAAATCCCCTGAGAAATTTGTTGCTGACACCACTGTTAAGTCTCCTGTAAAACCTGCTGATGAAAACATGGAGAAGTCTCCAGAGAATTCTTTTGATGAAATTCTTGAAGAATCTCCTGAGAAACCTGTTGCTGACAACCAGGAAAAATCTCCAGAGAAAACCTGTGATAAAAATGTTGAGCCTCCTGTCATTGATGTTGATGAAGAATTCTCTGATAATGACCTTATTGCTAGTGTTAACCCTAGCATAGCTAAGAGGATGATGAGTAGAAAAGGGAAGCAGAATGCTACTCCAAGTCTTTCCAAGGAGAAGGTTGCTGAAGTTGTTCATGAGACTCTCAGGGCTGAAAGCAAGGCTGGTGAAAAGGTTGAAAAAGACAAAAAGGCTGGTCCCTCCAAAGGAAAGGGTAGGATGAAGTCTGTTGGAAGAATCTCAAGGCCCAAGAGAACTCCAATCATCAAGAAAAGAAAGGTCCCTGAACCCTCTGAATCTGATGAGGATTCAGATTTTTATGATGAAGAGAATGTCACAGACATTCCACTTAGAAAGAAACCCTCTCTTGGCAAACTGCCTAAAGTTCCTGAAGTGGCTATTGATAACATCTCTTTCCACCATCCAAAGAGTGCTAGCAGGTGGAAGTATGTTTGTCTGAAAATAATTGCATTAGAAAGGGAGTTGAACAGGAGTGCCCTTGAATGCAAGGATGTTATGGACCTGATCAAGGAAGCTAGGCTGATGAAAACTGTGGTCAAATTTACAAATTATTATGATATTTTGGTGAAGGAGTTTATTGTTAATCTGACTAGTGGTTGTGCTGATGGAAGGTCAGCAGATTTTAAAACTGTGTTTGTGAGAGGAAGAAAAGTGAAGTTCTCTCCAAGTGTAATCAACAAATATCTGGGAAGATCTGATGATGCTCAACCTGAGCTTAAAGAAACAGATAACCAAGTTTGTCAAACCATCACTGCAAAGCAAGTGAAACAATGGCCATTGAAGGGAAAGTTAACTGCTAGCAAACTGAGTGTCAAGTTTGCAATTTTGCACAAGATAGGTGCAGCCAACTGGGTTCCCACAAATCACAAGTCCACCATCTCCATTGGCCTAGGAAGATTTATTTTTGCTGTTGGAACAAAAGCAAAGTTTGATTATGGGACCTATATCTTTGAGCAAACTTTAAAACATGCAGACAGCTATGCTATCAAAGGTCCAATAGCCTTTCCCTCCCTCTTGTGTGGTATTATAACTGACCAATACCCTGACATCCTGGTAGATAGAGATTTTGTTTGTAAAAGAGCTCTTGCTCTTGGTTTCCACTACAAATTGTTTCAAGGGAAACATGTCCCAGACATTGTCATGACATCTGCTGAGACATCAAATGTCAAGGCTAACTCTCAGAAAGCTGGTGCCATTGTTGTGCTCAAGGAGACTTGCAGGGAACTAGAAGCAAGGAAGCAAACTCTAGAGGAGCTGATCTCTACCTTGGAGAAGAAAAAAGACACTGAGGTTGAGGATGAAGGGCTAGCTGAGGATATTGCTGTAGATTTGAATGAGAATGCTGATGCAGATCAAGAGACTGGTGCTGATAGCAGTTCAGAAGATGCTACATACCACAGTGCTTCTTCAGGAGAAGAAAGTACTTGATTTGTGATCTCTGTGCTGATGTTGCTTGTGGTTATTTTTGTTGTTTTGTTGTTGATTTTGCTTGTTTTAATCCTGTTTGTTTTGGATTTATGGATCTCATTAATGGTTGTAATACTTAACTCTGCTACTTCTTTTATATAATGTGCTTTGGGATTCTGTACTGGCACCTTTGGCCCCTTTGTGGCTAAAAAGGGGGAGAAGATTTTATGCATTTATGGGCAATTGTTGGGCAATTGTGGGTAGAATTTATCTTTGTTAATTCTGGTTATTTAGCTTAGTTAGCTTAGACTAGTTAATTATTTCTGCTGCATGGGTGCTCTGATAGCTTAGTTTGTTTTAGCCAAAAATTTGCCAAAGGGGGAGTTTGTAAGTGTTTTTATGTTGGCCTTAATTTTTGGTAAAACTAGTATATGTCAATGTCTTGACTGATGTCATGACATTCAGAGTTGAAGATAAATTCTGCAGAAGAAGATTAATTCAAGTACATTTCGATTGGGAGTAAATCGCTTTCGGAAATCAGAATGACTGATGTCATAACCAATGTTATGACATTCTGTGTGACATTTGCTGTTCTGCATATTCACTTTTCCTGAGACTTTTCAGGATTTCTGTTTAGTTGTTTGTTATGAATTAATGTAATTGGATCACATGCTCACGTGGCTCTGTGGTTAATCTTAGTTAACCCTAAATTGGTTTGTTAAAAAGACCAAGTCTTTAGGTTAAATTAAGTGAACCCTAGCTATAATTATGGAAGCCCAAAACTGAAGTAACAGGACTGCTTCTATAATAGGAAAAGAACCCTTATTCGGTGTGCTTTTGGACCTATTGAAGATCTAGCAGTTTGTTATTTGTGTATTCTAGTTACTCTTGTGAGCCAAGCAATTATCATTTGATAAGTGCCTTGGACTAGGATTTGGTTGTAAGGGTTGTTTGTTCACTCAAAGCTTTAAAGCACGAGTGTTGTGTCTCTTGATTAAAGCTTTGAAGCAAAATCAAGTATGTGTATTGAAGAGTGTCTTCACAATTCAATTAATCAATAGGTTGATATCACCACTGTTATTGAGGGGGAATGAGTAGGAACTCAGGTCTAAGTAGGACTTAGATTGAAGTTGCATTGGGTAGGTTTTAAGTGAAGGAGATAAACTGGTTGGTTTATTCTTGAATTAATACTACTAATAGTGAATTTCCTCCTTGGCTTGGTAGCCCCTGATGTAGGTGTAGTTACACATCGAATCGGTAAACAATCGATTGTGTTTCATCGTTGTTTCAATTAATCGTGAATTGTTAACAGAGTGTCGACATCGTCATAACATTCTCTGTGACATCACGTATCTGCTGCCAGGAATTTCATTATGTACAAGACCCAACATAACATATGCAGTAAGTCTTATAACCAAGTACATGACAAATCTTCGAAAGGCTCGCTGACAAGCATTGAAGTGGATTATAAGGTGCATAAAAGGATCCATGAACAGAGTCCTAATTTATGGTGGATCCTGGGGTGAAGATAGTAAAGTAGTAATTGAAGGATATGTCGACTCTGATTATGCAGGTTGTATGGATTCTATAAAATATATTACTGGATATGCTTTCACTATGTTTGGTACAATAATTAGTTGGAAAGAAACACTTTAGAAGGTTGTCGCATTATCAATCACCGGAGCGGAATATATTGCTTTAACTGAAGTTGTGAAAGAAGAATTGTGGCTTGAAGGTTTTGCTAAGGATCTAAAAGTTCAAGGGCAAGTTATTATTGTTAAATGTGATAGTCAAAGTGCAATACACTTATCGAAGAATTCAACTTATCATGAGCGACCCAAGCACATCGATGTGAGGTTGCATTTTGACAGAGGAGTAATTGTGTGTGGAGAAGTCCAAATAATGAAGGTTTTTGTAGATCACAATGTTTCTCATATGATCACAAAGACATTGTCAAGTTGCAAATTTTTCCACTGTATGTAGTTGATAAAGATGCATGAATAAAGTTATTTTATTCTTTAATATTAGAGTTTGTTCCAAGGTGGAGATTTGTGAGATATTTGATCGAACTCTATAGGGTCGAAGAGTAACTTCTGGTTCGACATGATTTATGCATGCCATCGAAGTATGTTCACATCCTGGTATCGAAGACCTACATATTGTAGTCAAAGTGTGTTCTAGTATGTGGATGTCAAAATGTCAGGGTTGTTAGTATTTCGAATTGGGTATGTTTATTATGTCCAACTGTTTAAGTTAGTTTGTACCCTAAGTTAGCTTGTAAAGGGTATTTGTGAAAAATCTCATTAGTTTAGTATGTCAGGTTTATTATAAATAATATACTAGTCTCTCATCATTGTATATTGCAAATCCTAATTTAGGGCGAGAGTGTTATTTATTATTTTTGTGCACTTGTAATCTTGTTTGAAGAGAAAGTAAAGAATAATAGTTATAACCAATCTTTGTTGTTCTTCTCGTTTTTCCATCTTTTACATCCTAATTTTTTCTTGATCATACAAAAACAAGTCTATACTCTCTTAAAAGGTATCATGTTTTACAACACAGTCTTTGTTGAATTTGTCTTACCATGTGTCCTCTAGAAGGTAATTGTTGAGAAATACTTTGACAAATGCTTCGAACTTATTAACTGCTCTTTGTAAAATTTGATCCAGCACTTGTTGACATATCTCTTATTGACTCTCAAACTTAGAAAAATACTAAGTCCTTAGCCATTGGTGACCTTGTCGAGACAAACATCATGTCGGAAGTATTTTTAAAAATTTTGAACATGTTTCAAACAGTGGTCCTAGTTTTATGAATTTTTTTTTTTGAGATTCTTCCAATCCATGTTTACTCATCCATGTTTACTCAATGTTGATCGACTGCTTTGGTAGACAAACTTCTCTCGTCAAAACTCGCTATTAAATGCTGAACACTAGTGCTATCTCAACATAACAATCTTTGTCGAATTTCTCTTAGCTGAAATTTCTAAGATGACACCTAACTATACATTTATGCACATACCTAACCATAGCCATGTTTTCTTATCATACACTCATGTATGACCTTCTTCTTCTAATGCCATGTTAACACAAAAGTTTTATTTTTCAAATTCTCAATTTTCATGTTAAAAGTGTCTCAAAATTTAATTTTATGTGTGCAAACCCCGTTACAAACACATACTTAATCAATTAAGTTGATTCAACAATACACTCATTTATAAACTAATGCACTATATTATATTTAACAGTTAGGTGTGTTCTAACAATACACTCTTAATGCATAAATATATTTTTCAACAATGTAACTAATATTTTGTGTTGTTGCCCATTCCTATTACAAAAGTATTATTTCAAGTAAATTAAAATTTAATTATAATAAGAAAACATTCTTATGATCGGTAAGTTTCATTTAACATTTTTTTAGGTGTGTTAAAGACAAAACACAATACTATGACGTAACCAAAAAATGTTTAATAGTTATTCTAACTTGGGATACTTTTTACTACTCCATTAAAGCTAACAACTAAAGATTATAAAAGAAAGCTAACAACTAAAGATTATAAAAGAAGTGAATGAAATTTTATTTATAAGTTATAAAGTTATAAAATCATTTGTTAAATATAATGGGGGAGAAATATGGCAAAAATGCTAAAATTTGTTCATGTTATGATTCCTTTTATTTTTCTATTTCTCGTTGTATCAAATGTCGAAGGTAAGTTGTTTTATCCATTTAATTTTTTTTTACTTTGCTATGTTCACTATATTTTATCTCATTTTAATAACAATATTTAACGGCTTTTTTCATTACAGCATGACGTTATAGATGTTCTGAAGATTCAGATTGTAAAAACAAAATTTACTGTTTGTCTCCCAGAAAACCAAGTTGTTTGAACAAGAGATTGTATGCGTGTGTATTAACTCGTGAATTGTTAGACCCAAGATAGATTTAGAGAAACAAATAGTCACACACAAAAGACAAATTCATTTTCATGTACTACTATCTCTTCCATTCAACAACCATAATCATGCCTCGCCTCCATGGACTACTATCTCTTCCATTCAAGAACCGTTATGTTATGGAATTTAGTCAATAGTAATTATATAGTAGTTTGATAATTATGATAAGAGAAGTATTATTTACCCAAATTTCAATAATACACTATTACATCTAAAAATTACATTAAACACATTTTTAACACCTAAAGATAATAAACACATAATAAATCTATATCTATTATATAATTAAAAATAAAAACACTAAAGTTAAAACTTATGACTTTTTAAAAATAGTGATATTTTATAAAACTTAATCCATAGAGTAGAACAATACTAATTTAGTAATCCATAGAGTAGAACACAATACTAATCTAGTGGTATTTAAGGAAGGTATCTTGTGCTAAATACACTATAGAGTAGAACACAATATGATTGGATGTTGGACACGTCCATGAGAATAATAAAAAAGCTTTTGTGTGTCTTTAAAGTATTTTATGCACTAGGATCACTTTAAATTAAAACTCTTATGTTTTATTATTTTATTTTTGAGGATTTCTTATTCACTCTATGATTTTCTCGCGCACCACGTAAAATTTATGAAAAATTCTTCAAAATCGAAAATATATTTTTGAGACATATCGCGATTTGATAAAATGTAGGCTAAAATGATAGTGTAATTTCTGGTTATATTGCGGTGCGATGATGAACATAGAACAGAAAAATAACCTTGAATAATATCAATTTCACAAATTCAAATTACAATTCATATCATAAAATAAGTAATACGTTAAGGATTAAAACATACATCAAACATTACACTTCAACGTCCTGGTAGACGTTGCAACGTCATGATAATATCATATATCGATCTCGGAACTGTCGCATCTAGCTCGATTGAAACTTTCGGTTGTTGATGGCAAGCTTCCCATCTTTGTCAATGAATGGTGAGCGGTACTCGATCTTCACAACTTTGTGATTGTCGCCATAAGGTAGTTGGTCCTGCATTATCTCTTGCAGATCTTCAAGAGGGGTGTACTCAATGAACTTAAATTCTCATGGTGGCCAATTGCCGGTATAGTTGACATTTCCAACATGCCATTTGATGTTCATTCGGGTTTTTGGTGTTTTGGTATGAAACAACATGCCAGGTGAGGTTATTTATAGTAGTTGAAGGCAAACATGAACCTTAAAAATCCTATCCTACGATAGAGACTAAACCGACAATGCATTTCCAATTCCACCCTGGTATAAATCGAAAATATATTTTCGGTAAGTCTCTTGGGACTACAAACCAGAAAAGAAACAGAACCATAATACATGTATTGAAAGATGATATTTTTGGTCAAACTACAAAATGGCTATATTCAACAACACAATACATTGACAAAATTACATATTCAATAAAATGATACATAACTACTTAAATGATTTGAAATAAGTGTTGCTGGACAAATCCACAGGTGCTACCCCTTTTAACTTTTCCCTACATTTTTCTATTTCAATTATGTTCAACTTGTTGTAGTCTTGCATCCTTTCAATAAATTGATCTGGCCAAGTCTCAGAAGAGGTTGTGTCATGATCCGCCCACTCCGGTAATGTAAGTGGTATTGGCATCCCGATTTCAAATATACTTGAACAAATTGTCGCGAATTTGAAATCCACCCAACACAGATGATACGATCATTGGTATTTGGCGATCGAACAGTGCAAAGTCAGATTTTTTCCGAGAAACCGTATCTTATAAGATTAATACACACCCTCTCATACACTCTT
The DNA here is from genome assembly GCA_021764765.1 of Vicia sativa. NCBI lineage: Eukaryota > Viridiplantae > Streptophyta > Magnoliopsida > Fabales > Fabaceae > Vicia > Vicia sativa. The sequence continues at coordinate 11,490,737 of CM038794.1, forward strand.
GCAATGAGATAACCCATTTCTGAGAAGCACATTTATTTATGCTATGAGGCATGTCCACTGACGCAAGGTACTAGCGCGTCATAAATCTCTTCAACATTCTTATTAGTCCCAAGCACCATTGTGTATAATTAGCTATTGCTCATTAACTCTCTGATAATAGTATCACGAACAGGATGGTGATTGTCTTCCACTTTACCATGCAAACCAAAAACAGCTCGAAAACCATAGTTATCGTCACCAACAACATTTACGATCCGTTGAATGTACTTTTGCATAAAAACTGGCACCTTCTCGATGAATGGTATTTTTGGTGGAGCCAGTGTAGAAGGTGGTTTTATAATACAAGCTTCTTTAAAAATAATTTTATGAGATTTTGGTGTAGGTGAATCGGAAAAGCTTTATCAACATGTTCAAAATATGAAGGACGCCTCCTAGTTGAATTGACTCCCGGTGTTGGTTTCACCTTCTTAGATGCCCCTTTAGTTTTTACCGGTTGAGAGGGTGGTTTCAAGTCAGTGGTCTTCGTGAATGCAATCTTCTTGAGTTTCTCTTTGATGTGGAGTTTGGTGGATGCATATCCTTTCAAAAATCTTTCTTGTATCGCTTCCCATTCAGTCAAGATGGATATACTAGATTTATCACTTTTCATTTTACCGTCATCTTCAAAACTGAGTCTCTTCCAATGATTGGAGACCTCGTCTATACGTATCAGGAAATCAAGTTTCATATTCTTAGATATGACACAAGCACAAGGGATTCCATATAGTTTCACAATTGTGAAACCACACTTTGATCTCTCGGGACCTATATTAGAAGCTTGTTTGGCTTCGTGAAAAATGTAATTAAGAGCTTGTTCGCGGTAAAAAGTGACGAACGAGGGAATCTAATCGGAATTCGAATCTCCGACTCAAAACGATTTACTCTTTTGATTTTTTTTAAAAAGATGTTGTAAGCACTGAAGCAACTCGCTTTTCAAAAAACAATGAAATCGCCACCTAATTTTATTTGTTCTAAAAAAACGGGAAAATATAGATAAAACCCACAAAAATCGGATAAGGCGGTCTACAAGACCAAAAAGGAAAGGATTCAGGAGTCGGTTACGCAAGAGGAAGGTATTAGCACCTCTTACGTCCATCGTACTCGATGGGACCCATTTAGTTCAAAGTGTTTGTGTGTAAATTCGCTAATTTCTAAATTTATGAATAAGAAAGAAGAAAAGGGATTTGTTTATTATTATTTTGAATTTGACACGGTTTCGAAACCGTGTGCCTACGTATTCCCTTGTGCAATGGGAAAGTCAAAACTCCGTAGTTCTTCTTGAAAATATTTGAATTGGTTGTATTGATTTTAGTAGAAATGTTTTTGATGATCGCATATGATCGAAAAGAATTTGAATGGGTTGAATTGATTTTAATTTGTGGATGACAAGTACCAAAATGTTAGGCTATCATCTAACGATTCGAATACTTGAAATTAGTGAGTGAGCTCGACCAATCATCTCTCATCCAAAATCTTTATTATGAAAAGGGTGAGTTGAAACAAAGTTCACATTTATTAAGTGTATGGAAGAAAAGTATTTAAGTCATTAGGCTATCATCTAATGGCCCAAATACTTTAAATTTAATTAAATCGTCGGGCTATCATCCAACAATTTAATTAAACGCCATAACACTATATTTTTTGTTTTAGAACATGGATAGAAGTTTGTAGTTTATTAAGCTATCATCTAACAAACTAGAAACTTCGATTTGTTTAAATCGTTAGGCTAACATCTAACAATTGAAACAAATCCCATCCAAGTGTTCCCTTTTTTTATAGAAAAAGTTGATTTAAAGAAAACAAATTCAATTAATTATTTTAATTTGAAAGTGTTTTAAGAGTTTCGATATCGGACGAAAAGAAGTAATGTTTCGGGTTATGATTAACCAAGTATGTGGACTTGATTAACCTCGCGAGGATAGGTGCTCCTATCCCCAACCATGAGACCCTGGTGCATGGATAATTGGTATGTGGACCAATGTTTATTCGGGTTATGATTAATCAAAGCAACGAGGGCTTTGATTAACCTCGTGAGGATGGCCATGCCCATCCCCAACCATGAGACCCTTAGAGAATTTGGTATGGGTAACCAAAAATGAGAGATCGGAGACGTTGTTTCTTTTATATTAATTTGTGAGTGGAGTGTACGATTGTGTAGTAAAACAAACAAGCGGATAAAATAATCAAAAACGGATGATAAAGAAAAGAAAATTAACACACAATACAACCGAAATTTAAATAATTATTAGGATGGATTTTTTCTACTTGATAAAAAATTAACTAATAATTTAATCGAAAATTTAGCAAATAAAAACTATCTTATACTAATTATTATTTAATACATCAAATAAAAAAAACTTGCATAATAAATAATTTAAAGAAGGAATTTAGAAATGGGCCTGTAGTTGTAGTCAGATCTGGGGGGTGTGAGGGGCAAGCTGAGCCCAAGCCCAAAAATACTTGCTGGATCTTGTATGGGAGGTTCCATGAGGTATAGTGTGGATCATCATTCTGGAGCGTTGGATCTGAACTAGGACATATCTGATGGCTATGAAGGAGGGTGAAAAGTTACTACCATGTATGTACCTGCATCGGATGACAAATAGACCTTACAGACGGTGACAAGTGTCACCGCTTGGACTAAACAACACATCTTAATTTAATTAACTCAAATAAAATATATATTATCCTATTAACTAAAAAAGAAATAAACTTAATTCTATTTAAAAAAAACTAATCCTAATCCTAATAATAATTATAAATCTTAAAAAATAAAGAAAACCTAATTGGAAGAAGAAACAGACCCTCATCTGTCTTCACCCACTCGTTTCTCTCGACTTCCTCATCTCTCTCGCTCCGATTCCCGAATCAGACACCTCTCACGCGATTTTCACTGCGATTTTGTCCGTAAATTGCTCCTCCCTCACGATTCTCCGTAAATTGCCTCTCTCACACGATCAGAAAATCGCCTCTCTCTCGACCTCACTGCGATTTCGCCCGTAAATTGCCCTCCTCACGCGATTTCACAGAAAATCGTCTCTTTCTCGCTCTGTTGCTTCTGTTATTGTTGATTTCTCAACTGTTTGTTTTGATTTTACAAGAAACCGAAATGGAAAGGGGAAAATGAGGAACCCTAAGCCCTATTTGTGATGGCGGCAGTGATGTTCATGCGAAAATGAAAGAATCAGGGAGAGAAGGAAAATGATGGCGACACAGAGTTCGCAACCTCCACCTCTCTCTTCAAAAACGGGTATTACCTTACAAAACACTTCTTCTTTTTCGATCTCTGAAGGGACTCTGTGAGAAAATGATGATTTTCTGTTGTTTGGGTTTAGGGATTCGTAGCTCAGTTTTGGTTTTTCTAGGTTTCTTGAATGTTGCTCTGTTTAGGGTTTCTGTTAGTGGTTGCCCTTGATTTCTGTGCCTTGAATGCTTTTATAGTGTCTGCATTAGGGTTTGGCTGGACTTTGGTTGTTCTGATTTTACAGGAATGAGGCCTTACGAAATGTCCTGGCTTCCAATATTTGCATCAATGATGATTTCTGACTATGTTAGGCTGTTGATGCTGTTTGTGGTAAAATTCTGACCAAAATGGTACCTGTCCTTGCTGCCCTGCATTAAAGTTGTGTACTATGATGTTATGCTGAGTTATATTTTGCTTTTTCCCCTTTTTACACCTCCTACTGTGAACCAAGGATTAAACTTCTTGAGGAATTGTAGTAGCAAGCTCGTAGCCAATGATTTGTTATGAGGCTTTTTGTTGAACATAATCCAAATCCAACCTTGATTCCCTGATTCCCGCAAGAGTTCCCTAATGATGATTTTGAAATTGTGTAAAGCCTTGTATTATCACTGTTGCCCGTTACTTGCTAACCATTTTATTTTTCTTGTTTCATGAATTACAACGATGTGTGGATGGATGGTAGAGAAGAACCTTGGACGAGAAGGCAAGGCTTGAAGATAGAGCAAGAAGGCTTGGAGGAAAGGAAAACAACGAAGATTTCCGTTAGAAAACATAGGATTAGGACATAGGACATGTAATATTGCTTGTATGTTTGAACTTTAGGCCATAGCTTGTATGCTTAGAACTCTTGGCCAATTTGTACTTGTGTTTGTAATCTTGAACAACTAATTCGAAACTTGAAAGTTTCTTGAAGTGAATTTGAATGACAAATTGTATTATGCGAATAAATGAGTTTGAACAAAATAATCTTGCCAAATTTAAATGAATCTTGAGTTTGGAATTTTGATTCTATTTTGTAAATGGTCATTCTTTGAATGTCGTTTTAGAATTTGAATGAAACTTTGAACCTCGAATGACAAGATTGGAAAAGAGGAATTTCGAATATTGAATGCATTTGCTTGAAATTTGGCTTTTTGAATTGAGACTTGATTCTTATGGTTGGCCAAAAATTCCTTGAAAGCCCTTGATGGAGAAATCATGTTATAGATATAACTAGGCCATACGACATAAAACAGGGGATAATATATATTCGGGAAAAATGTCATAGAACATAAACTCTCCTTGCATATTCATGAAGTAAACCCGCATAAGTTGATGAATTATTCACGCTATTTGAAGCTTACGGGTGAGAACGAAAACATGAATATTTGTGAAAATAGTATCTTGCAAACATTTCCAATTTCCTCAATCCTCTTTCAAACTCAATAACGCATTGAATATGCATTATAAAAGCTGATAATCTTGTAACCCAAAACCTTGAAATCCAAGCTATCTTGCAATTAAAATAACCCCATTTGAACGATAGACGCCGTCTTAATTTTAAAACTCAATCCTTCAAGATAGTTTTTTGTTAAAGAAAAATATAACCCGTGTTAGCGATTCTTCGACTTCACCTTCTAAACCTTTTGATGAGCAAAAACCACTTGTGGAAGGAGATAAAATTCAACGTGACCTCTAAGATAGAAACCCACACATAAGATCCGATGGATATGAGAAAATAAGATTTATTGCTAAAACCTTGTCATTCTCAACTTTCCTGGGTTGATTGAAAACAATAAACATCTTCTATATCTCACAAAATAATTACCTCGAGCCAGTCCAAGCCTAAAACCCTAGAATCAATGACATTAATGCATGAATGTGCAATAGCGGGTACTTTCCAAACACAAAATGATGCGAGTTTGAATTTCGATTACCCTAGATGCAAGTAATTATGCAGATGTGACGAGCGGATGAATGTCTAAAGCGAGTGGCCCAATGGAAACGTATGCAAATGAATGCAAAGCCTAAACTGTAAAATTTATAGAAACCTTTGGGTGCAATAATGCCCTATTTAATCGTCTTAAACCTGAAGGTGAATATGGCGATAGCCTTTTGAACTTTCCAGGTAGAAGGAGATTAAATACTAAAAGAACCCTAAAATTTGCGCTCTAAAGAGAAGAACATCAATCATCGTTGTTTTTCCGCATTTTCAAATTTTGTGGTTTTTTTATTTTATTTTTCTTTTGTAAAAAGTGGGATTGGGAACAAAAGTTCTCGGTATGCCAGGTAAGGATATTAGACATGCACCGGAAAGAGACCGACTTAAGACGACTCTAACAAAGGTTTCGAAATATACATGCCCGGTAAGGATATTGGACACATAAAGATCGAATATACATGTTCGGTATGGATATTGAACACATATAGGGAGCAAATGTCAGGTAAACATATTAGACACACACCGGAAAGAGACCGACCGAATACGACTCTAACAAAGGTTTCGAAATATACATGCCCGGTAAGGATATTGGACACATAAAGATCGAATATACATGTTCGGTAACGATATTGAACACATATAGGGAGCATATGTCAGATAAGGATATTAGACATACACCGGAAAGAGACCGACCGAAGATGACTCTAACAAAGGTTTCGAAATATACATGCCCGGTTAAGATATTAAACACATAAAGATCAAATATACATGTTCGGTAAGGATATTGAACACATATAGGGAGCATATGTCAAGTAAGGATATTAGACATACACCAGAAAGAGACCTACCGAAGCCAACTCTAACAAAGGTTTCGAAATATACATGCCCGGTAAGGATATTGGACACATAAAGATCGAATATACATGATCGGTAAGGATATTGAACATATAGGAGCATATGTCGATAAGGATATTAGACATACACGGAAAGAGACCGATCAAGACGACTCTAACAAAGGTTTCAAATATACATGCCCTAGAAGATATTGAACACATAAAGATCGAATATACATGTTCTAAGTATATTGAACACATATGGAGCATATGTCAAGTAAGGATATTAGACATACACCGAAAGAGACCGATCAAGACGACTAACAAAGGTTTCAAATATACATGCCCTAAGGATATTGGACACATAAAGATCGAATATACATGTTCGTAAGGATATTTAACACATATAGGAGCATATGTCGTAAGGATATTAGACATACACCGAAAGAGACCGATCAAGACGACTCTAACAAAGGTTTCAAATATACATGCCCAGAAGGATATGGACACATAAAGATAGAATATACATGTTCGGTAAGGATATTGAACAAATATAGGAGCATATGTCGTAAGGATATTAGACATACACCGAAAGAGACCGATCAAGACGACTCTAACAAAGGTTTCAAATATATATGCCCTAGAAGGATATTGGACACATAAAGATCGAATATACATGTTCGGTAAGGATACCAAACACATATAGGAGCATATTTCGTAAGGATATTAGACATACACGGAAAGAGACCGATCAAGACGACTCTAACAAAGGTTTCAAATATACATGCCCGAAGGATATTGACACATAAAGATCGAATATACATGTTCAAGAAAGATATTAACACATATAGGAGCATATTTCGTAAGGATATTAGACATACACGGAAAGAGACCGATCAAGACGACTCTAACAAAGGTTTCAAATATACATGCCCGAAGGATATTGGACACATAAAGATCGAATATACATGTTTGGTAAGGATATTGAACACATAGGAGCATATGTCGTAAGGATATTAGACATACACCGAAAGAGACCGATCAAGACGACTCTAACAAAGGTTTCAAATATACATGCCCAAGGATATTTGACACATAAAGATCGAATGTACATGTTCGGTAAGGATATTGAACACATATAGGGAGCATATGTCAGGTAAGGACATTAGACATACACCAGAAAGAGACCGACTAAAGACGACTCTAACTAAGGTTTCAAAATATACATGCCCGGTAAGGATATTGGACACATAAAGATCGAATATACATGTTCGATACGAATATTTAACACATATAGGGAGCATATGTCAGGTAAGGATATTAGACATACACCGGAAAGAGACCAATCAAGACGACTCTAACAAAGGTTTCAAATATACATGCCCAGTAAGGATATTGGACACATAAAGATAGAATATACATGTTCGGTAAGGATATTGAACAAATATAGGGAGCATATGCCAGGTAAGGATATTAGACATACACCGGAAAGAGATCGACCGAAGACGACTCTAACAAAGGTTTTGAAATTTATATGCCCGGTAAGGATATTGGACACATAAAGATCGAATATACATGTTCGGTAAGGATACCAACACATATAGGAGCATATGTCGTAAGGATATTAGACATACACCGAAAGAGACCGATCAAGACGACTCTAACAAAGGTTTCAAATATACATGTCCTAAGGATATGGACACATAAAGATCGAATATACATGTTCTGTAAGGATATTAAACACATATAGGAGCATATGTCGTAAGGATATTAGACATACACGGAAAGAGACCGATCAAGACGACTCTAACAAAGGTTTCAAATATACATGCCCTAAGGATATTGACACAAAGATCGAATATACATGTTTAAGGATATTGAACACATATAGGAGCATATGTCGTAAGGATATTAGACATACACCGAAAGAGACCGATCAAGACGACTCTAACAAAGGTTTCAAATATACATGCCCAGAAAGATATTGGACACATAAAGATCAAATATACATGTTCGTAAGGATATTGAACACATATAGGAGCATATGTCGTAAGGATATTAGACATACACCGAAAGAGACCGATCAAGACGACTCTAACAAAGGTTTCAAATATACATGCCCGGAAGGATATTGGACACATAAAGATCGAATATACATGTTCGGTAAGGATATTGAACATATAGGAGCATATGTCGTAAGGATATTAGACATACACCGGAAAGAGACCGATCAAGACGACTCTAACAAAGGTTTCAAATATACATGCCCAGAAAGATATTGGACACATAAAGATCGAATATACATGTTCGGTAAGGATATTGAACACATATAGGAGCATATGTGTAAGGATATTAGACATACACCGAAAGAGACCGATCAAGACGACTCTAACAAAGGTTTCAAATATACATGCCCAGAAGGATATTGGACACATAAAGATCGAATATACATGTTCGTAAGGATATTTAACACATAGGAGCATATGTCGTAAGGATATTAGACATACACCGAAAGAGACCGATCAAGACGACTCTAACAAAGGTTTCAAATATACATGCCCAGAAGGATATTGGACACATAAAGATCGAATATACATGTCGTAAGGATATTGAACATAGGAGCATATGTCGTAAGGATATTAGACATACACCGAAAGAGACCGATCAAGACGACTCTAACAAAGGTTTCAAATATACATGCCCTAAGGATATTGACACATAAAGATCGAATATACATGTTCTAAGGATATTGAACACATATAGGAGCATATGTCGTAAGGATATTAGACATACACCGAAAGAGACCGATCAAGACGACTCTAACAAAGGTTTCAAATATACATGCCCTAAGGATATGGACACATAAAGATCGAATATACATGTTCAAGAAGGATATTGAACACATATAGGAGCATATGTCGTAAGGATATTAGACATACACGAAAGAGACCGATCAAGACGACTCTAACAAAGGTTTCAAATATACATGCCCTAAGGATATTGGACACATAAAGATCGAATATACATGTTGTAAGGATATTGAACACATATAGAGCATATGTCGTAAGGATATTAGACATAACCGAAAGAGACCGATCAAGACGACTCTAACAAAGGTTTCAAATATACATGCCCTGAAGGATATTTGACACATAAAGATCGAATATACATGTTCGTAAGGATATTGAACACATATAGGGAGCATATGTCGTAAGGATATTAGACATACACCGAAAGAGACCGACTCAAGACGACTCTAACAAAGGTTTCAAATATACATGCCCTGTAAGGATATTGGACACATAAAGATCGAATATACATGTTCGTAAGGATATTGAACATATAGGAGCATATGTCGTAAGGATATTAGACATACACCGAAAGAGACCAATCAAGACGACTCTAACAAAGGTTTCAAATATACATGCCCAGAAGGATATGGACACATAAAGATCGAATATACATGTTCTAAGGATATTGAACACATATAGGAGCATATGTCGTAAGGATATTAGACATACACGGAAAGAGACCGATCAAGACGACTCTAACAAAGGTTTTCAAATATATATGCCCGTAAGGATATTGGACACATAAAGATCGAATATACATGTTCGGGATATAAACACATATAGATATATTCGTAAGGATATTAGACATACACCGAAAGAGACCGATCAAGACGACTCTAACAAAGGTTTCAAATATACATGCCCGAAGGATATTGACACATAAAGATCGAATATACATGTTCGTAAGGATATTAAACATATAGGAGCATATGTCGTAAGGATATTAGACATACACGGAAAGAGACCGATCAAGACGACTCTAACAAAGGTTTCAAATATACATGCCCTTAAGGATATTGGACACATAAAGATCGAATATACATGTTCGTAAGGATATTGAACACATAAGGAGCATATGTCGTAAGGATATTAGACATACACCGAAAGAGACCGATCAAGACGACTCTAACAAAGGTTTCAAATATACATGCCCTGAAGGATATTGACACATAAAGATCGAATATACATGTTCGTAAGGATATTGAACACATATAGGAGCATATGTCGTAAGGATATTAGACATACACCGAAAGAGACCGATCAAGACGACTCTAACAAAGGTTTCAAATATACATGCCCGTAAGGATATTGGACACATAAAGATCGAATATACATGTTCGGAAGGATATTGAACACATATAGGAGCATATGTCGTAAGGATATTAGACATACACCGAAAGAGACCGATCAAGACGACTCTAACAAAGGTTTCAAATATACATGCCCAGAAGGATATTGACACATAAAGATCGAATATACATGTTCGTAAGGATATTGAACACATATATGGAGCATATGTCGTAAGGATATTAGACATACACCGAAAGAGACCCATCAAGACGACTCTAACAAAGGTTTCAAATATACATGCCCGAAGGATATTGACACATAAAGATCGAATATACATGTTCGTAAGGATATTGAACACATATAGGAGCATATGTCGTAAGGATATTAGACATACACCGAAAGAGACCGATCAAGACGACTCTAACAAAGGTTTCAAATATACATGCCCAGAAGGATATTGGACACATAAAGATCGAATATACATGTTCGTAAGGATATTGAACATATAAGGAGCATATGTCGTAAGGATATTAGACATACACCGAAAGAGACCGATCAAGACGACTCTAACAAAGGTTTCAAATATACATGCCCAGAAGGATATTGACACATAAAGATCGAATATACATGTTCGTAAGGATATTGAACACATATAGGAGCATATGTCGTAAGGATATTAGACATACACCGGAAAGAGACCGATCAAGACGACTCTAACAAAGGTTTCAAATATACATGCCCGTAAGGATAGGACACATAAAGATCGAATATACATGTTCGGTAAGGATATTGAACACATATAGGGAGCATATGTCGTAAGGATATTAGACATACACGGAAAGAGACCGATCAAGACGACTCTAACAAAGGTTTCAAATATACATGCCCAAGGATATCGACACATAAAGATCGAATATACATGTTTGTAAGGATATTGAACACATATAGGAGCATATGTCGTAAGGATATTAGACATACACCGAAAGAGACCGATCAAGACGACTCTAACAAAGGTTTCAAATATACATGCCCAGAAGGATATTTGACACATAAAGATCGAATATACATGTTCTAAGGATATTGAACATATATAGGAGCATATGTCGTAAGGATATTAGACATACACCGAAAGAGACCGACTCAAGACGACTCTAACAAAGGTTTCAAATATACATGCCCTAAGGATATTGGACACATAAAGATCGAATATACATGTTCGTAAGGATATTGAACACATATAGGAGCATATGTCGTAAGGATATTAGACATACACCGAAAGAGACCGATCAAGACGACTCTAACAAAGGTTTCAAATATACATGCCTAGTAAGGATATTGGACACATAAAGATCGAATATACATGTTAGGTAAGGATATTGAACATATATAGGAGCATATGTCGTAAGGATATTAGACATACAAAAAGAGACCGATCAAGACGACTCTAACAAAGGTTTCAAATATACATGCCCTAAGGATATGGACATAAAGATCGAATATACATGTTCGTAAGGATATTGAACACATATAGGAGCATATGTCGTAAGGATATTAGACATACACCGAAAGAGACCGATCAAGACGACTCTAACAAAGGTTTCAAATATACATGCCCCAGAAGGATATTGACACATAAAGATCGAATATACATGTTCTAAGGATATTGAACACATATAGGAGCATATGTCGTAAGGATATTAGACATACAACGGAAAGAGACCGATCAAGACGACTCTAACAAAGGTTTCAAATATACATGCCCGAAGGATATTGACACATAAAGATCGAATATACATGTTCGTAAGGATACCAAACATATAGGAGCATATGTCGTAAGGATATTAGACATACACCGAAAGAGACCAATCAAGACGACTCTAACAAAGGTTTCAAATATACATGCCCGTAAGGATATGGACACATAAAGATCGAATATACATGTTCGTAAGGATATTCAATATAGGAGCATGTCGTAAGGATATTAGACATACACGGAAAGAGACCGATCAAGACGACTCTAACAAAGGTTTCAAATATACATGCCCGTAAGGATATGGACACATAAAGATCGAATATACATGTTTGGTAAGGATATTGAACACATATAGAGCATATGTCGTAAGGATATTAGACATAACGGAAAGAGACCGATCAAGACGACTCTAACAAAGGTTTCAAATATACATGCCCGAAGGATATTGGACACATAAAGATCGAATATACATGTTCTAAGGATATTGAACATATAGGAGCATATGTCGTAAGGATATTAGACATACACCGAAAGAGACCGATCAAGACGACTCTAACAAAGGTTTCAAATATACATGCCCGTAAGGATATGGACACATAAAGATCGAATATACATGTTCGGTAAGGATATTGAAACATATATAGGAGCATATGTCGTAAGGATATTAGACATACACGGAAAGAGACCGATCAAGACGACTCTAACAAAGGTTTCAAATATACATGCCCGAAGGATATTGGACACATAAAGATCGAATATACATGTTCGTAAGGATATTGAACATATAGGAGTATATGTCGTAAGGATATTAGACATACAACTGAAAGAGACCAATCAAGACGACTCTAACAAAGGTTTCAAATATACATGCCCTAAGGATATTGACACATAAAGATCGAATATACATGTTCGTAAGGATATTGAACACATATAGGAGCATATGTCGTAAGGATATTAGACATACACCGAAAGAGACCGACTCAAGACGACTCTAACAAAGGTTTCAAATATACATGCCCGTAAGGATATTGGACACATAAAGATCGAATATACATGTTCGTAAGGATATTGAACACATATAGAGCATATGTCGTAAGGATATTAGACATACACCGAAAGAGACCGATCAAGACGACTCTAACAAAGGTTTCAAATATACATGCCCAGAAGGATATTGGACACATAAAGATCGAATATACATGTTCGTAAGGATATTGAACACATATGGAGCATATGTCGTAAGGATATTAGACATACACGGAAAGAGACCGATCAAGACGACTCTAACAAAGGTTTCAAATATACCCTAGAAGGATATGGACACATAAAGATCGAATATACATGTTCGTAAGGATATTGAACACATAGGAGCATATGTCGTAAGGATATTAGACATACACCGAAAGAGACCGATCAAGACGACTCTAACAAAGGTTTCAAATATACATGCCCAGAAGGATATTGGACACATAAAGATCGAATATACATGTTCGTAAGGATATTGAACACATATAGGAGCATATGTCGTAAGGATATTAGACATACACCGAAAGAGACCGATCAAGACGACTCTAACAAAGGTTTCAAATATACATGCCCGTAAGGATATTGGACACATAAAGATCGAATATACATGTTCGTAAGGATATTGAACACATATAGAGCATATGTCGTAAGGATATTAGACATACACCGAAAGAGACCGATCAAGACGACTCTAACAAAGGTTTCAAATATACATGCCCAGAAGGATATTGGACACATAAAGATCGAATATACATGTTCGGTAAGGATATTGAACACATATAGGAGCATATGTCGTAAGGATATTAGATATACCTGAAAGAGACCGATCAAGACGACTCTAACAAAGGTTTCAAATATACATGCCCTAAGGATATTGGACACATAAAGATCGAATATACATGTTCTGTAAGGATATTGAACATATAGGAGCATATGTCGTAAGGATATTAGACATACACCGGAAAGAGACCGATCAAGACGACTCTAACAAAGGTTTCAAATATACATGCCCGAAGGATATTGGACACATAAAGATCGAATATATGTTCGGTAAGGATATTGAACACATATAGGAGCATATGTCGTAAGGATATTAGACATACACCGGAAAGAGACCGATCAAGACGACTCTAACAAAGGTTTCAAATATACATGCCCTGTAAGGATATTGGACACATAAAGATCGAATATACATGTTCTGTAAGGATATTGAACACATATAGGAGCATATGTCGTAAGGATATTAGACATACACCGAAAGAGACCGACCAAGACGACTCTAACAAAGGTTTCAAATATACATGCCCGAAGGATATTGGACACATAAAGATCGAATATACATGTTCGTAAGGATATTGAACACATATAGGAGCATGTCGTAAGGATATTAGACATACACCGAAAGAGACCGATCAAGACGACTCTAACAAAGGTTTCAAATATACATGCCCTGTAAGGATATTGGACACATAAAGATCGAATATACATGTTCGGTAAGGATATTGAACACATAGAGCATATGTCGTAAGGATATTAGACATACACCGAAAGAGACCGATCAAGACGACTCTAACAAAGGTTTCAAATATACATGCCCTAAGGATATCGACACATAAAGATCGAATATACATGTTCGTAAGGATATTGAACACATATAGGAGCATATGTCGTAAGGATATTAGACATACACGGAAAGAGACCGATCAAGACGACTCTAACAAAGGTTTCAAATATACATGCCCAGAAGGATATTGACACATAAAGATCGAATATACATGTTCGTAAGGATATTGAACACATATAGGAGCATATGTCGTAAGGATATTAGACATACACCGGAAAGAGACCGATCAAGACGACTCTAACAAAGGTTTCAAATATACATGCCCGTAAGGATATTGACACATAAAGATCGAATATACATGTTCGGTAAGGATATTGAAACATATAGAGCATATGTCGTAAGGATATTAGACATACACCGAAAGAGACCGATCAAGACGACTCTAACAAAGGTTTCAAATATACATGCCCTAGAAGGATATGGACACATAAAGATCGAATATACATGTTCGTAAGGATATTGAACACATATAGGAGCATATGTCGTAAGGATATTAGACATACACCGAAAGAGACCGATCAAGACGACTCTAACAAAGGTTTCAAATATACATGCCCGAAGGATATCGACACATAAAGATCGAATATACATGTTCGTAAGGATATTGAACACATATAGGAGCATATGTCGTAAGGATATTAGACATACACCGGAAAGAGACCAATCAAGACGACTCTTAACAAAGGTTTCAAATATACATGCCCTAAGGATATTGGACACATAAAGATCGAATATACATGTTCGGTAAGGATATTGAAACATATAGGAGCATATGTCGTAAGGATATTAGACATACACCGAAAGAGACCGATCAAGACGACTCTAACAAAGGTTTCAAATATACATGCCCGAAGGATATTGGACACATAAAGATCGAATATACATGTTCGTAAGGATATTGAACACATATAGGAGCATATGTCGTAAGGATATTAGACATACACCTGAAAGAGACCGATCAAGACGACTCTAACAAAGGTTTCAAATATACATGCCCGTAAGGATATTGGACACATAAAGATCGAATATACATGTTCGTAAGGATATTGAAACACATAGGAGCATATGTCGTAAGGATATTAGACATACACCGAAAGAGACCGATCAAGACGACTCTAACAAAGGTTTCAAATATACATGCCCTAAGGATATTGGACACATAAAGATCGAATATACATGTTCGGTAAGGATATTGAACACATAGGAGCATATGTCGTAAGGATATTAGACATACACCGAAAGAGACCGATCAAGACGACTCTAACAAAGGTTTCAAATATACATGCCCTAAGGATATTGGACACATAAAGATCGAATATACATGTTCGTAAGGATATTGAACACATATAGGAGCATATGTCGTAAGGATATTAGACATACACCGAAAGAGACCGATCAAGACGACTCTAACAAAGGTTTCAAATATACATGCCCGAAGGATATTGGACACATAAAGATCGAATATACATGTTCTAAGGATATTGAACACATATAGGAGCATATGTCGTAAGGATATTAGACATACACCGAAAGAGACCGATCAAGACGACTCTAACAAAGGTTTCAAATATACATGCCCGTAAGGATATTGGACACATAAAGATCGAATATACATGTTCGGTAAGGATATTGAACACATATAGGAGCATATGTCGTAAGGATATTAGACATACACCGAAAGAGACCGATCAAGACGACTCTAACAAAGGTTTCAAATATACATGCCCGTAAGGATATTGGACACATAAAGATCGAATATACATGTTCGGTAAGGATATTGAACACATATAGGAGCATATGTCGTAAGGATATTAGACATACACCGAAAGAGACCGATCAAGACGACTCTAACAAAGGTTTCAAATATACATGCCCGTAAGGATATTGGACACATAAAGATCGAATATACATGTTCGTAAGGATATTGAACACATATAGGAGCATATGTCGTAAGGATATTAGACATACACCCGAAAGAGACCGATCAAGACGACTCTAACAAAGGTTTCAAATATACATGCCCGTAGAAGGATATTGACACATAAAGATCGAATATACATGTTCGGTAAGGATATTGAACACATATAGGAGCATATGTCGTAAGGATATTAGACATACACCGAAAGAGACCGATCAAGACGACTCTAACAAAGGTTTCAAATATACATGCCCTGAAGGATATTGACACATAAAGATCGAATATACATGTTCGTAAGGATATTGAACACATATAGGAGCATATGTCGTAAGGATATTAGACATACACCGAAAGAGACCGATCAAGACGACTCTAACAAAGGTTTCAAATATACATGCCCTGAAGGATATTGACACATAAAGATCGAATATACATGTTCGTAAGGATATTGAACACATATAGGAGCATATGTCGTAAGGATATTAGACATACACCGAAAGAGACCGATCAAGACGACTCTAACAAAGGTTTCAAATATACATGCCCGAAGGATATTGGACACATAAAGATCGAATATACATGTTCGTAAGGATATTGAAACATATAGGAGCATATGTCGTAAGGATATTAGACATACACCGAAAGAGACCGATCAAGACGACTCTAACAAAGGTTTCAAATATACATGCCCTAGAAGGATATTGGACACATAAAGATCGAATATACATGTTCGTAAGGATATTGAACACATATAGGAGCATATGTCGTAAGGATATTAGACATACACCGGAAAGAGACCGATCAAGACGACTCTAACAAAGGTTTCAAAATACATGCCCTAAGGATATTGGACACATAAAGATCGAATATACATGTTCGTAAGGATATTGAACACATATAGGAGCATATGTCGTAAGGATATTAGACATAACGGAAAGAGACCGATCAAGACGACTCTAACAAAGGTTTCAAATATACATGCCCGAAGGATATTGACACATAAAGATCGAATATACATGTTCGTAAGGATATTGAACACATATAGAGCATATGTCGTAAGGATATTAGACATACACGGAAAGAGACCGATCAAGACGACTCTAACAAAGGTTTCAAATATACATGCCCAGAAGGATATTGGACACATAAAGATCGAATATACATGTTCGGTAAGGATATTGAACACATATATAGGAGCATATGTCGTAAGGATATTAGACATACACCGAAAGAGACCGATCAAGACGACTCTAACAAAGGTTTCAAATATACATGCCCAAGGATATTGACATAAAGATCGAATATACATGTTCGGTAAGGATATTGAATATATAGGAGCATATGTCGTAAGGATATTAGACATACAACGAAAGAGACCGATCAAGACGACTCTAACAAAGGTTTCAAATATACATGCCCGTAAGGATATTGACACATAAAGATCGAATATACATGTTCGTAAGGATATTGAACACATATAGGAGCATATGTCGTAAGGATATTAGACATACACCGAAAGAGACCGATCAAGACGACTCTAACAAAGGTTTCAAATATACATGTAAGGATATGGACACATAAAGATCGAATATACATGTTCGGTAAGGATAT
Organism: Vicia sativa; assembly: GCA_021764765.1. Taxonomy (NCBI): domain Eukaryota; kingdom Viridiplantae; phylum Streptophyta; class Magnoliopsida; order Fabales; family Fabaceae; genus Vicia; species Vicia sativa. Next base: position 11,508,848 of record CM038794.1, read on the forward strand.
TGAACACATAAGGAGCATATGTCGTAAGGATATTAGACATACACCGGAAAGAGACCGATCAAGACGACTCTAACAAAGGTTTCAAATATACATGCCCAGAAGGATATTGGACACATAAAGATCGAATATACATGTTCGTAAGGATATTGAACACATATGGAGCATATGTCGTAAGGATATTAGACATACACCGAAAGAGACCGATCAAGACGACTCTAACAAAGGTTTCAAATATACATGCCCGTGAAGGATATTGGACACATAAAGATCGAATATACGTAAGGATATTGAACACATATAGGAGCATATGTCGTAAGGATATTAGACATACACCGAAAGAGACCGATCAAGACGACTCTAACAAAGGTTTCAAATATACATGCCCGAAGGATATTGGACATAAAGATCGAATATACATGTTCGGTAAGGATATTGAACACATATAGGAGCATATGTCGTAAGGATATTAGACATACACCGAAAGAGACCGATCAAGACGACTCTAACAAAGGTTTCAAATATACATGCCCGAAGGATATTGGACACATAAAGATCGAATATACATGTTCGTAAGGATATGAACACATATAGGAGCATATGTCGTAAGGATATTAGACATACACCGAAAGAGACCGATCAAGACGACTCTAACAAAGGTTTCAAATATACATGCCCGTAAGGATATTGGACACATAAAGATCGAATATACATGTTCGTAAGGATATTGAACATATAGGAGCATATGTCGTAAGGATATAGAGACATAATGGAAAGAGACCAATCAAGACGACTCTAACAAAGGTTTCAAATATACATGCCCGAAGGATATTGGACACATAAAGATCGAATATACATGTTCGTAAGGATATTGAACACATATAGGAGCATATGTCGTAAGGATATTAGACATACACCGGAAAGAGACCATCAAGACGACTCTAACAAAGGTTTCAAATATACATGCCCGTAAGGATATGGACACATAAAGATCGAATATACATGTTCGTAAGGATATTGAACACATATAGGAGCATATGTCGTAAGGATATTAGACATACACCGAAAGAGACCGATCAAGACGACTCTAAAAAGGTTTCAAATATACATGCCCTAAGGATATTGGACACATAAAGATCGAATATACATGTTCGGAAGGATATTGAACACATATAGGAGCATATGTCGTAAGGATATTAGACATACACCGAAAGAGACCGATCAAGACGACTCTAACAAAGGTTTCAAAATACATGCCCTAAGGATATTGGACACATAAAGATCGAATATACATGTTCGGTAAGGATATTGAACACATAGAGCATATGTCGTAAGGATATTAGACATACACGGAAAGAGACCGATCAAGACGACTCTAACAAAGGTTTCAAATATACATGCCCGTAAGGATATTGGACACATAAAGATCGAATATACATGTTCTAAGGATATTGAACACATATAGGGAGCATATGTCGTAAGGATATTAGACATACACCGAAAGAGACCGATCAAGACGACTCTAACAAAGGTTTCAAAATACATGCCCTAAGGATATTGGACACATAAAGATCGAATATACATGTTCTAAGGATATTGAACACATATAGGAGCATATGTCGTAAGGATATTAGACATACACCGAAAGAGACCAATCAAGACGACTCTAACAAAGGTTTCAAATATACATGCCCGTAAGGATATTGGACATAAAGATCGAATATACATGTTCGGTAAGGATATTGAACACATATAGGAGCATATGTCGTAAGGATATTAGACATACCGGAAAGAGACCGATCAAGACGACTCTAACAAAGGTTTCAAATATACATGCCCTGAAGGATATTGGACACATAAAGATCGAATATACATGTTCGTAAGGATATTGACACATATAGGAGCATATGTCGTAAGGATATTAGACATACACCGGAAAGAGACCGATCAAGACGACTCTAACAAAGGTTTCAAATATACATGCCCTAGAAGGATATTGACACATAAAGATCGAATATACATGTTCGTAAGGATATTGAATACATATAGGAGCATATGTCGTAAGGATATTACACATACAAAAGAGACCGATCAAGACGACTCTAACAAAGGTTTCAAATATACATGCCCGAAGGATATTGGACATAAAGATCGAATATACATGTTCGGTAAGGATATGAACACATATAGGAGCATATGTCGTAAGGATATTAGACATACACGGAAAGAGACCGATCAAGACGACTCTAACAAAGGTTTCAAATATACATGCCCTGAAGGATATTGGACACATAAAGATCGAATATACATGTTCGTAAGGATATTGAACATATAGAGCATATGTCGTAAGGATATTAGACATACACCGAAAGAGACCGATCAAGACGACTCTAACAAAGGTTTCAAATATACATGCCCGTAAGGATATTGGACACATAAAGATCGAATATACATGTTCGTAAGGATATTGAACACATATAGGAGCATATGTCGTAAGGATATTAGACATACACCGAAAGAGACCGATCAAGACGACTCTAACAAAGGTTTCAAATATACATGCCCGTAAGGATATTGGACACATAAAGATCGAATATACATGTTCGGTAAGGATATTGAACACATATAGAGCATATGTCGTAAGGATATTAGACATACACCGAAAGAGACCGATCAAGACGACTCTAACAAAGGTTTCAAATATACATGCCCTAAGGATATTGACACATAAAGATCGAATATACATGTTCGGAAGGATATTGAACACATATAGGAGCATATGTCGTAAGGATATTAGACATACACCGAAAGAGACCAATCAAGACGACTCTAACAAAGGTTTCAAATATACATGCCCGAAGGATATGGACACATAAAGATCGAATATACATGTTCTAAGGATATTGAACACATATAGAGCATATGTCGTAAGGATATTAGACATACACCGAAAGAGACCGATCAAGACGACTCTAACAAAGGTTTCAAATATACATGCCCGTAAGGATATTGGACACATAAAGATCGAATATACATGTTCGTAAGGATATTGAACACATATAGGAGCATATGTCGTAAGGATATTAGACATACACCGGAAAGAGACCGATCAAGACGACTCTAACAAAGGTTTCAAATATACATGCCCAGAAGGATATGGACACATAAAGATCGAATATACATGTTCGGTAAGGATATTGAACACATATAGGAGCATATGTCGTAAGGATATTAGACATACACCGAAAGAGACCGATCAAGACGACTCTAACAAAGGTTTCAAATATACATGCCCGTAAGGATATTGGACACATAAAGATCGAATATACATGTTCGTAAGGATATTGAACACATAGGAGCATATGTCGTAAGGATATTAGACATACACCGAAAGAGACCGATCAACGACTCTAACAAAGGTTTCAAATATACATGCCCGTAAGGATATGGACACATAAAGATCGAATATACATGTTCTAAGGATATTGAACACATATAGGAGCATATGTCGTAAGGATATTAGACATACACCGAAAGAGACCGATCAAGACGACTCTAACAAAGGTTTCAAATATACATGCCCGTAAGGATATTGGACACATAAAGATCGAATATACATGTTCGGTAAGGATATTGAACACATATAGGAGCATATGTCGTAAGGATATTAGACATACACGGAAAGAGACCGATCAAGACGACTCTAACAAAGGTTTCAAATACATGCCCTGAAGGATATTGGACACATAAAGATCGAATATACATGTTCTGTAAGGATATTGAACACATATAGGAGCATATGTCGTAAGGATATTAGACATACACCGAAAGAGACCGATCAAGACGACTCTAACAAAGGTTTCAAATATACATGCCCGTAAGGATATTGGACACATAAAGATCGAATATACATGTTCGTAAGGATATTGAACACATATAGGAGCATATGTCGTAAGGATATTAGACATACACGGAAAGAGACCGATCAAGACGACTCTAACAAAGGTTTCAAATATACATGCCCAGAAGGATATTGGACATAAAGATCGAATATACATGTTCGGGATATTGAACATATAGAGCATATGTCGTAAGGATATTAGACATACACCGAAAGAGACCGATCAAGACGACTCTAACAAAGGTTTCAAATATACATGCCCGTAAGGATATTGGACACATAAAGATCGAATATACATGTTCTGAAGGATATTGAACATATAGGAGCATATGTCGTAAGGATATTAGACATACACCGAAAGAGACCGATCAAGACGACTCTAACAAAGGTTTCAAATATACATGCCCGTAAGGATATTGACACATAAAGATCGAATATACATGTTCGTAAGGATATTGAACACATATAGGAGCATATGTCGTAAGGATATTAGACATACACCGGAAAGAGACCGATCAAGACGACTCTAACAAAGGTTTCAAATATACATGCCCTAAGGATATTGGACACATAAAGATCGAATATACATGTTCGTAAGGATATTGAACACATAGGAGCATATGTCGTAAGGATATTAGACATACACCGAAAGAGACCGATCAAGACGACTCTAACAAAGGTTTCAAATATACATGCCCAGAAGGATATTGACACATAAAGATCGAATATACATGTTCGTAAGGATATTGAAACATATAGGAGCATATGTCGTAAGGATATTAGACATACACCGAAAGAGACCATCAAGACGACTCTAACAAAGGTTTCAAATATACATGCCCGTAAGGATATTGACACATAAAGATCGAATATACATGTTCGGAAGGATATTGAACACATATAGGAGCATATGTCGTAAGGATATTAGACATACCGAAAGAGACCGATCAAGACGACTCTAACAAAGGTTTCAAATATACATGCCCAGAAGGATATTGACACATAAAGATCGAATATACATGTTCGGTAAGGATATTGAACACATATAGGAGCATATGTCGTAAGGATATTAGACATACACGGAAAGAGACCAATCAAGACGACTCTAACAAAGGTTTCAAATATACATGCCCAGAAGGATATTGGACACATAAAGATCGAATATACATGTTCGTAAGGATATTGAACACATATAGGAGCATATGTCGTAAGGATATTAGACATACACCGAAAGAGACCGATCAAGACGACTCTAACAAAGGTTTCAAATATACATGCCCGAAGGATATGGACACATAAAGATCGAATATACATGTTCGTAAGGATATTGAAACATATAGAGCATATGTCGTAAGGATATTAGACATACACGGAAAGAGACCGATCAAGACGACTCTAACAAAGGTTTCAAATATACATGCCCGTAAGGATATTGGACACATAAAGATCGAATATACATGTTCGTAAGGATATTGAACACATAGGAGCATATGTCGTAAGGATATTAGACATACACCGGAAAGAGACCGATCAAGACGACTCTAACAAAGGTTTCAAATATACATGCCCGTAAGGATATTGACACATAAAGATCGAATATACATGTTCGTAAGGATATTGAACACATATAGGAGCATATGTCGTAAGGATATTAGACATACACCGAAAGAGACCGATCAAGACGACTCTAACAAAGGTTTCAAATATACATGCCCGAAGGATATGGACACATAAAGATCGAATATACATGTTCGGTAAGGATATTGAACACATATAGAGCATATGTCGTAAGGATATTAGACATACACCGAAAGAGACCGATCAAGACGACTCTAACAAAGGTTTCAAATATACATGCCCAGAAGGATATTGGACACATAAAGATCGAATATACATGTTCGTAAGGATATTGAACACATATAGGAGCATATGTGTAAGGATATTAGACATACACCGAAAGAGACCGATCAAGACGACTCTAACAAAGGTTTCAAATATACATGCCCGTAAGGATATTGGACACATAAAGATCGAATATACATGTTCGTAAGGATATTGAACACATATAGAGCATATGTCGTAAGGATATTAGACATACACCGAAAGAGACCGATCAAGACGACTCTAACAAAGGTTTCAAATATACATGCCTGAAGGATATTGACACATAAAGATCGAATATACATGTTCGTAAGGATATTGAACACATATAGGAGCATATGTCGTAAGGATATTAGACATACACCGAAAGAGACCGATCAAGACGACTCTAACAAAGGTTTCAAATATACATGCCCTGAAGGATATTGACACATAAAGATCGATATACATGTTCGGTAAGGATATTGAACACATATAGGAGCATATGTCGATATTAGACATACACCGAAAGAGACCGATCAAGACGACTCTAACAAAGGTTTCAAATATACATGCCCGTAAGGATATTGGACACATAAAGATCGAATATACATGTTCGGTAAGGATATTGAACATATAGGAGCATATGTCGTAAGGATATTAGACATACACCGAAAGAGACCGATCAAGACGACTCTAACAAAGGTTTCAAATATACATGCCCGTAAGGATATGGACACATAAAGATCGAATATACATGTTCGTAAGGATATTGAACACATATAGGAGCATATGTCGTAAGGATATTAGACATACACCGAAAGAGACCGATCAAGACGACTCTAACAAAGGTTTCAAATATACATGCCCGTAAGGATATTGACACATAAAGATCGAATATACATGTTCTAAGGATATTGAACACATAGGAGCATATGTCGTAAGGATATTAGACATACATGAAAGAGACCGATCAAGACGACTCTAACAAAGGTTTCAAATATACATGCCCTAGAAGGATATTGGACACATAAAGATCGAATATACATGTTCGGTAAGGATATTGAACACATATAGAGCATATGTCGTAAGGATATTAGACATACACCGAAAGAGACCGATCAAGACGACTCTAACAAAGGTTTCAAATATACATGCCCGAAGGATATTGGACACATAAAGATCGAATATACATGTTCGTAAGGATATTGAACACATATGGAGCATATGTCGTAAGGATATTAGACATACACCGAAAGAGACCGAATCAAGACGACTCTAACAAAGGTTTCAAATATACATGCCCAAGGATATTGGACACATAAAGATCGAATATACATGTTCGTAAGGATATTGAACACATATAGGAGCATATGTCGTAAGGATATTAGACATACACCGAAAGAGACCGATCAAGACGACTCTAACAAAGGTTTCAAATATACATGCCCGTAAGGATATGGACACATAAAGATCGAATATACATGTTCGTAAGGATATTGAACACATATAGGAGCATATGTCGTAAGGATATTAGACATACACCGAAAGAGACCGATCAAGACGACTCTAACAAAGGTTTCAAATATACATGCCCTAAGGATATTGGACACATAAAGATCGAATATACATGTTCGTAAGGATATTGAACACATATAGGAGCATATGTCGTAAGGATATTAGACATACACCGAAAGAGACCGATCAAGACGACTCTAACAAAGGTTTCAAATATACATGCCCTAAGGATATTGACACATAAAGATCGAATATACATGTTCGTAAGGATATTGAACACATATAGGAGCATATGTCGTAAGGATATTAGACATACACCGAAAGAGACCGATCAAGACGACTCTAACAAAGGTTTCAAATATACATGCCCGTAAGGATATTGGACACATAAAGATCGAATATACATGTTCGGTAAGGATATTGAACATATATAGGAGCATATGTCGTAAGGATATTAGACATACACCGAAAGAGACCGATCAAGACGACTCTAACAAAGGTTTCAAATATACATGCCCGAAGGATATTGACACATAAAGATCGAATATACATGTTCGTAAGGATATTGAACATATAGAGCATATGTCGTAAGGATATTAGACATACACCGGAGAGACCGATCAAGACGACTCTAACAAAGGTTTCAAATATACATGCCCAGAAGGATATTGGACACATAAAGATCGAATATACATGTTCGGTAAGGATATTGAACACATATAGGAGCATATGTCGTAAGGATATTAGACATACACGGAAAGAGACCGATCAAGACGACTCTAACAAAGGTTTCAAATATACATGCCCGAAGGATATTGGACACATAAAGATCGAATATACATGTTCGGTAAGGATATTGAACACATATAGGAGCATATGTCGTAAGGATATTAGACATACACCGAAAGAGACCGATCAAGACGACTCTAACAAAGGTTTCAAATATACATGCCCGTAAGGATATTGGACATAAAGATCGAATATACATGTTCGGTAAGGATATTGAACACATATAGGAGCATATGTCGTAAGGATATTAGACATACACCGAAAGAGACCGATCAAGACGACTCTAACAAAGGTTTCAAATATACATGCCCTAAGGATATTGGACACATAAAGATCGAATATACATGTTCGGTAAGGATATTGAACACATATAGGAGCATATGTCGTAAGGATATTAGACATAATCGGAAAGAGACCGATCAAGACGACTCTAACAAAGGTTTCAAATATACATGCCCAAGGATATTGGACACATAAAGATCGAATATACATGTTCGGTAAGGATATTGAACACATATAGGGAGCATATGTCGTAAGGATATTAGACATACACCGAAAGAGACCGATCAAGACGACTCTAACAAAGGTTTCAAATATACATGCCCTAGAAGGATATGGACACATAAAGATCGAATATACATGTTCGGTAAGGATATTGAACACATATAGGAGCATATGTCGTAAGGATATTAGACATACACCGAAAGAGACCGATCAAGACGACTCTAACAAAGGTTTCAAATATACATGCCCGTAAGGATATTGACACATAAAGATCGAATATACATGTTCTAAGGATATTGAATACATATAGGAGCATATGTCGTAAGGATATTAGACATACACCGAAAGAGACCGATCAAGACGACTCTAACAAAGGTTTCAAATATACATGCCCTAAGGATATGGACACATAAAGATCGAATATACATGTTCTTAAGGATATTGAATACATATAGGAGCATATGTCGTAAGGATATTAGACATACACCGAAAGAGACCGATCAAGACGACTCTAACAAAGGTTTCAAATATACATGCCCTGAAGGATATTGGACACATAAAGATCGAATATACATGTTCTAAGGATATTGAACACATATAGGAGCATATGTCGTAAGGATATTAGATACACCGAAAGAGACCGATCAAGACGACTCTAACAAAGGTTTCAAATATACATGCCCGAAGGATATGACACATAAAGATCGAATATACATGTTCGTAAGGATATTGAACACATATAGAGCATATGTCGTAAGGATATTAGACATACACCGGAAAGAGACCGATCAAGACGACTCTAACAAAGGTTTCAAATATACATGCCCGTAAGGATATTGGACACATAAAGATCGAATATACATGTTCGTAAGGATATTGAACACATATAGGAGCATATGTCGTAAGGATATTAGACATACACCGAAAGAGACCGAATCAAGACGACTCTAACAAAGGTTTCAAATATACATGCCCTAGAAGGATATTGGACACATAAAGATCGAATATACATGTTCTGAAGGATATTGAACACATATAGGAGCATATGTCGTAAGGATATTAGACATACACCGAAAGAGACCGATCAAGACGACTCTAACAAAGGTTTCAAATATACATGCCCGGAAGGATATTGACATAAAGATCGAATATACATGTTCGTAAGGATATTGAACACATATGGAGCATATGTCGTAAGGATATTAGACATACACCGAAAGAGACCGATCAAGACGACTCTAACAAAGGTTTCAAATATACATGCCCGTAAGGATATTGACACATAAAGATCGAATATACATGTTGTAAGGATATTGAACACATATAGGAGCATATGTCGTAAGGATATTAGACATACACCGAAAGAGACCAATCAAGACGACTTAACAAAGGTTTCAAATATACATGCCCAGAAGGATATGGACACATAAAGATCGAATATACATGTTCGTAAGGATATTGAACACATATAGGAGCATATGTCGTAAGGATATTAGACATACACCGAAAGAGACCGATCAAGACGACTCTAACAAAGGTTTCAAATATACATGCCCGTAAGGATATTGACACATAAAGATCGAATATACATGTTCGGTAAGGATATTAAACATATAGGAGCATATGTCGTAAGGATATTAGACATACACGGAAAGAGACCGATCAAGACGACTCTAACAAAGGTTTCAAATATACATGCCCAGAAGATATATTGACACATAAAGATCGAATATACATGTTCGGTAAGGATATTGAAACATATAGGAGCATATGTAAGGATATTAGACATACACCGAAAGAGACCGATCAAGACGACTCTAACAAAGGTTTCAAATATACATGCCCAGAAGGATATTGACACATAAAGATCGAATATACATGTTCGTAAGGATATTGAACACATATAGGAGCATATGTCGTAAGGATATTAGACATACACCGAAAGAGACCGATCAAGACGACTCAACAAAGGTTTCAAATATACATGCCCGTAAGGATATTGGACACATAAAGATCGAATATACATGTTCGTAAGGATATTGAACACATATGGAGCATATGTCGTAAGGATATTAGACATACACCGAAAGAGACCGATCAAGACGACTCTAACAAAGGTTTCAAATATACATGCCTGTAAGGATATGGACACATAAAGATCGAATATACATGTTCTAAGGATATTGAACACATATAGGAGCATATGTCGTAAGGATATTAGACATACACCGAAAGAGACCGATCAAGACGACTTAACAAAGGTTTCAAATATACATGCCCGGAAGGATATGGACACATAAAGATCGAATATACATGTTCGTAAGGATATTGAACACATATAGGAGCATATGTCGTAAGGATATTAGACATACACCGAAAGAGACCGATCAAGACGACTTAACAAAGGTTTCAAATATACATGCCCGAAGGATATGGACACATAAAGATCGAATATACATGTTCGTAAGGATATCAACACATAGGAGCATATGTCGTAAGGATATTAGACATACACGGAAAGAGACCGATCAAGACGACTCTAACAAAGGTTTCAAATATACATGCCCTAAGGATATTGACACATAAAGATCGAATATACATGTTCGTAAGGATATTGAACACATATGAGCATATGTCGTAAGGATATTAGACATACACGGAAAGAGACCGATCAAGACGACTCTAACAAAGGTTTCAAATATACATGCCCGGAAGGATATTGGACACATAAAGATCGAATATACATGTTCGTAAGGATATTGAACACATATAGGAGCATATGTCGTAAGGATATTAGACATACACCGGAAAGAGACCGATCAAGACGACTCTAACAAAGGTTTCAAATATACATGCCCGAAGGATATTGACACATAAAGATCGAATATACATGTTCGTAAGGATATTGAACACATATAGGAGCATATGTCGTAAGGATATTAGACATACACCGAAAGAGACCGATCAAGACGACTCTAACAAAGGTTTCAAATATACATGCCCGTAAGGATATTGACACATAAAGATCGAATATACATGTTCGTAAGGATATTGAACACATATAGAGCATATGTCGTAAGGATATTAGACATACACCGAAAGAGACCGATCAAGACGACTCTAACAAAGGTTTCAAATATACATGCCCAGAAGGATATTGGACACATAAAGATCGAATATACATGTTCGAAGGATATTGAACACATATGAGCATATGTCGTAAGGATATTAGACATACACCGAAAGAGACCGATCAAGACGACTCTAACAAAGGTTTCAAATATACATGCCCGAAGGATATTGGACACATAAAGATCGAATATACATGTTCGGTAAGGATATTGAACACATATATAGAGCATATGTCGTAAGGATATTAGACATACACGGAAAGAGACCGATCAAGACGACTCTAACAAAGGTTTCAAATATACATGCCCGTAAGGATATTGGACACATAAAGATCGAATATACATGTTCGTAAGGATATTGAACACATATAGAAATATGTCGTAAGGATATTAGACATACACCGAAAGAGACCAATCAAGACGACTCTAACAAAGGTTTCAAATATACATGCCCTGAAGGATATTGACACATAAAGATCGAATATACATGTTCTGTAAGGATATTGAACACATATGGGAGCATATGTCGTAAGGATATTAGACATACACCGGAAAGAGACCGATCAAGACGACTCTAACAAAGGTTTCAAATATACATGCCCTGAAGGATATTGGACACATAAAGATCGAATATACATGTTCGTAAGGATATTGAACACATATGGAGCATATGTCGTAAGGATATTAGACATACACCGAAAGAGACCGATCAAGACGACTCTAACAAAGGTTTCAAATATACATGCCCTAAGGATATTGGACACATAAAGATCGAATATACATGTTCGTAAGGATATTGAACACATATAGGAGCATATGTCGTAAGGATATTAGACATACACCGAAAGAGACCGATCAAGACGACTTAACAAAGGTTTCAAATATACATGCCTGTAAGGATATTGGACACATAAAGATCGAATATACATGTTCGTAAGGATATTGAACACATATAGGAGCATATGTCGTAAGGATATTAGACATACACCGAAAGAGACCGATCAAGACGACTCTAACAAAGGTTTCAAATATACATGCCCAGAAGGATATTGGACACATAAAGATCGAATATACATGTTCGTAAGGATATTGAACACATATAGGAGCATATGTCGTAAGGATATTAGACATACACGGAAAGAGACCGATCAAGACGACTCTAACAAAGGTTTCAAATATACATGCCCTAGAAGGATATGGACACATAAAGATCGAATATACATGTTCTGTAAGGATATTGAACACATATAGGAGCATATGTCGTAAGGATATTAGACATACACCGAAAGAGACCGAATCAAGACGACTCTAACAAAGGTTTCAAATATACATGCCCTAAGGATATTGGACACATAAAGATCGAATATACATGTTCGTAAGGATATTGAACACATATAGGAGCATATGTCGTAAGGATATTAGACATACACCGAAAGAGACCGATCAAGACGACTCTAACAAAGGTTTCAAATATACATGCCCTAGAAGGATATTGGACACATAAAGATCGAATATACATGTTCGTAAGGATATTGAACACATATAGGAGCATATGTCGTAAGGATATTAGACATACACCGAAAGAGACCGATCAAGACGACTCTAACAAAGGTTTCAAATATACATGCCCTGAAGGATATTGACACATAAAGATCGAATATACATGTTCTAAGGATATTGAACACATATAGAGCATATGTCGTAAGGATATTAGACATACACCGAAAGAGACCGATCAAGACGACTCTAACAAAGGTTTCAAATATACATGCCCAAGGATATTGACACATAAAGATCGAATATACATGTTCTAAGGATATTGAACACATATAGGAGCATATGTCGTAAGGATATTAGACATACACCGAAAGAGACCGATCAAGACGACTCTAACAAAGGTTTCAAATATACATGCCCAAGGATATTGGACACATAAAGATCGAATATACATGTTCGTAAGGATATTGAACACATATAGGAGCATATGTCGTAAGGATATTAGACATACACGGAAAGAGACCGATCAAGACGACTCTAACAAAGGTTTCAAATATACATGCCGTAGAAGGATATGGACACATAAAGATCGAATATACATGTTCGTAAGGATATTGAACACATAGGAGCATATGTCGTAAGGATATTAGACATACACCGAAAGAGACCGATCAAGACGACTCTAACAAAGGTTTCAAATATACATGCCCTAGAAGGATATTGGACATAAAGATCGAATATACATGTTCGTAAGGATATTGAAACATATAGGAGCATATGTCGTAAGGATATTAGACATACACCGAAAGAGACCAATCAAGACGACTCTAACAAAGGTTTCAAATATACATGCCCTAGAAGGATATTGGACATAAAGATCGAATATACATGTTCTGTAAGGATATTGAACACATATAGGAGCATATGTCGTAAGGATATTAGACATACACGGAAAGAGACCGATCAAGACGACTCTAACAAAGGTTTCAAATATACATGCCCTAGAAGGATATTGGACACATAAAGATCGAATATACATGTTCGTAAGGATATTGAACACATATAGGAGCATATGTCGTAAGGATATTAGACATACACGGAAAGAGACCGATCAAGACGACTCTAACAAAGGTTTCAAATATACATGCCCGAAGGATATTGGACACATAAAGATCGAATATACATGTTCGTAAGGATATTGAACACATATAGGAGCATATGTCGTAAGGATATTAGACATACACGGAAAGAGACCGATCAAGACGACTCTAACAAAGGTTTCAAATATACATGCCCTGAAGGATATCGACACATAAAGATCGAATATACATGTTCGGTAAGGATATTGAACACATATAGGAGCATATGTCGTAAGGATATTAGACATACACCGAAAGAGACCGATCAAGACGACTTAACAAAGGTTTCAAATATACATGCCCGTAAGGATATGGACATAAAGATCGAATATACATGTTCTAAGGATATTGAACACATATAGGAGCATATGTCGTAAGGATATTAGACATACACCGAAAGAGACCGATCAAGACGACTCTAACAAAGGTTTCAAATATACATGCCCGTAAGGATATTGACACATAAAGATCGAATATACATGTTCGGTAAGGATATGAACATATAGGAGCATATGTCGTAAGGATATTAGACATACACCGAAAGAGACCGATCAAGACGACTCTAACAAAGGTTTCAAATATACATGCCCGAAGGATATTGACACATAAAGATCGAATATACATGTTCGTAAGGATATTGAACACATATAGGAGCATATGTCGTAAGGATATTAGACATACACCGGAAAGAGACCGATCAAGACGACTCTAACAAAGGTTTCAAATATACATGCCCGTAAGGATATTGGACACATAAAGATCGAATATACATGTTCGTAAGGATATTGAACACATATAGAGCATATGTCGTAAGGATATTAGACATACACCGAAAGAGACCGATCAAGACGACTCTAACAAAGGTTTCAAATATACATGCCCGAAGGATATTGGACACATAAAGATCGAATATACATGTTCTGTAAGGATATTGAACACATATAGGAGCATATGTCGTAAGGATATTAGACATACACCGGAAAGAGACCGATCAAGACGACTCTAACAAAGGTTTCAAATATACATGCCCGTAAGGATATTGACACATAAAGATCGAATATACATGTTCGTAAGGATATTGAACACATATAGGAGCATATGTCGTAAGGATATTAGACATACACCGAAAGAGACCGATCAAGACGACTCTAACAAAGGTTTCAAATATACATGCCCGTAAGGATATTGGACACATAAAGATCGAATATACATGTTCTGTAAGGATATGAACACATATAGGAGCATATGTCGTAAGGATATTAGACATACACCGGAAAGAGACCGATCAAGACGACTCTAACAAAGGTTTCAAATATACATGCCCAGAAGGATATTGGACACATAAAGATCGAATATACATGTTCGTAAGGATATTGAACACATAGGAGCATATGTCGTAAGGATATTAGACATACACCGAAAGAGACCAATCAAGACGACTCTAACAAAGGTTTCAAATATACATGCCCTAGAAGGATATGGACACATAAAGATCGAATATACATGTTCGGTAAGGATATTGAACACATATAGGAGCATATGTCGTAAGGATATTAGACATACACCGAAAGAGACCGATCAAGACGACTCTAACAAAGGTTTCAAATATACATGCCCTAAGGATATTGGACACATAAAGATCGAATATACATGTTCTGTAAGGATATTGAACACATAGGGAGCATATGTCGTAAGGATATTAGACATACACCGAAAGAGACCGACCAAGACGACTCTAACAAAGGTTTCAAATATACATGCCCAGAAGGATATTGGACACATAAAGATCGAATATACATGGTAAGGATATTGAACACATATGGAGCATATGTCGTAAGGATATTAGACATACAATCGGAAAGAGACCGATCAAGACGACTCTAACAAAGGTTTCAAATATACATGCCCTAGAAGGATATGGACACATAAAGATCGAATATACATGTTCGGAAGGATATTGAACACATATAGAGCATATGTCGTAAGGATATTAGACATACACCGAAAGAGACCGATCAAGACGACTCTAACAAAGGTTTCAAATATACATGCCCGAAGGATATGGACACATAAAGATCGAATATACATGTTCGGTAAGGATATTGAACACATATGAGCATATGTCGTAAGGATATTAGACATACACCGAAAGAGACCGATCAAGACGACTCTAACAAAGGTTTCAAATATACATGCCCGAAGGATATGGACACATAAAGATCGAATATACATGTTCGGTAAGGATATTGAACACATATAGAGCATATGTCGTAAGGATATTAGACATACACCGGAAAGAGACCGATCAAGACGACTCTAACAAAGGTTTCAAATATACATGCCCTGTAAGGATATTGGACACATAAAGATCGAATATACATGTTCGTAAGGATATTGAACACATATGGAGCATATGTCGTAAGGATATTAGACATACAACCGAAAGAGACCGATCAAGACGACTCTAACAAAGGTTTCAAATATACATGCCCAGAAGGATATTGACACATAAAGATCGAATATACATGTTCGGTAAGGATATTGAACACATATAGGAGCATATGTCGTAAGGATATTAGACATACACCGAAAGAGACCGATCAAGACGACTCTAACAAAGGTTTCAAATATACATGCCCAGAAGGATATTGACACATAAAGATCGAATATACATGTTCGGTAAGGATATTGAACACATATAGGAGCATATGTCGTAAGGATATTAGACATACACCGAAAGAGACCGATCAAGACGACTCTAACAAAGGTTTCAAATATACATGCCCAGAAGGATATGGACACATAAAGATCGAATATACATGTTCTAAGGATATGAACACATATAGGAGCATATGTCGTAAGGATATTAGACATACACCGAAAGAGACCGATCAAGACGACTCTAACAAAGGTTTCAAATATACATGCCCGAAGGATATTGACACATAAAGATCGAATATACATGTTCGTAAGGATATTGAACACATATAGAGCATATGTCGTAAGGATATTAGACATACACCGAAAGAGACCGATCAAGACGACTAACAAAGGTTTCAAATATACATGCCCGAAGGATATTGGACACATAAAGATCGAATATACATGTTCTGTAAGGATATTGAACATATAGGAGCATATGTCGTAAGGATATTAGACATACACCGAAAGAGACCGATCAAGACGACTCTAACAAAGGTTTCAAATATACATGCCCAGAAGGATATGGACACATAAAGATCGAATATACATGTTCGTAAGGATATTGAACACATATAGGAGCATATGTCGTAAGGATATTAGACATACACCGAAAGAGACCGATCAAGACGACTCTAACAAAGGTTTCAAATATACATGCCCAGAAGGATATTGACACATAAAGATCGAATATACATGTTCTAAGGATATTGAACACATATAGAGCATATGTCGTAAGGATATTAGACATACACCGAAAGAGACCGATCAAGACGACTCTAACAAAGGTTTCAAATATACATGCCCGAAGGATATTGACATAAAGATCGAATATACATGTTCGTAAGGATATTGAACACATATAGAGCATATGTCGTAAGGATATTAGACATACACCGAAAGAGACCGATCAAGACGACTCTAACAAAGGTTTCAAATATACATGCCAGAAGGATATTGACACATAAAGATCGAATATACATGTTCTAAGGATATTGAACACATATAGGAGCATATGTCGTAAGGATATTAGACATACATCGGAAAGAGACCGATCAAGACGACTCTAACAAAGGTTTCAAATATACATGCCCAGAAGGATATTGGACACATAAAGATCGAATATACATGTTCGTAAGGATATTGAACATATATAGAGCATATGTCGTAAGGATATTAGACATACACCGAAAGAGACCGATCAAGACGACTCTAACAAAGGTTTCAAATATACATGCCCTAAGGATATTGACACATAAAGATCGAATATACATGTTCGTAAGGATATTGAACACATATAGGAGCATATGTCGTAAGGATATTAGACATACACCGAAAGAGACCGATCAAGACGACTCTAACAAAGGTTTCAAATATACATGCCCGTGAAGGATATTGGACACATAAAGATCGAATATACATGTTCGTAAGGATATTGAACACACATAGAGGAGCATATGTCGTAAGGATATTAGACATACACTGAAAGAGACCGATCAAGACGACTCTAACAAAGGTTTCAAATATACATGCCCGGAAGGATATTGGACACATAAAGATCGAATATACATGTTCGTAGGATATTGAACACATATAGGAGCATATGTCGTAAGGATATTACATACACCGAAAGAGACCGACCAAGACGACTCTAACAAAGGTTTCAAATATACATGCCCGTGAAGGATATTGGACACATAAAGATCGAATATACATGTTCGGTAAGGATATTGAACACATATAGGAGCATATGTCGTAAGGATATTAGACATACACCGAAAGAGACCGATCAAGACGACTCTAACAAAGGTTTCAAATATACATGCCCAAGGATATTGGACACATAAAGATCGAATATACATGTTCGTAAGGATATTGAACACATATAGGAGCATATGTCGTAAGGATATTAGACATACACCGAAAGAGACCGATCAAGACGACTCTAACAAAGGTTTCAAATATACATGCCCGAAGGATATTGGACACATAAAGATCGAATATACATGTTCTAAGGATATTGAACACATATAGGAGCATATGTGTAAGGATATTAGACATACACCCGAAAGAGACCGATCAAGACGACTCTAACAAAGGTTTCAAATATACATGCCCTGAAGGATATTGACACATAAAGATCGAATATACATGTTCGGTAAGGATATTGAACACATATAGGAGCATATGTCGTAAGGATATTAGACATACACGGAAAGAGACCGACCAAGACGACTCTAACAAAGGTTTCAAATATACATGCCTAGAAGGATATTGACACATAAAGATCGAATATACATGTTCGAAGGATATTGAACATATAGGAGCATATGTCGTAAGGATATTAGACATACACCGGAAAGAGACCTAATCAAGACGACTCTAACAAAGGTTTCAAATATACATGCCCAGAAGGATATTGGACACATAAAGATCGAATATACATGTTCGTAAGGATATTGAACACATATAGGAGCATATGTCGTAAGGATATTAGACATACACCGAAAGAGACCCAATCAAGACGACTCTAACAAAGGTTTCAAATATACATGCCCGTAAGGATATTGACACATAAAGATCGAATATACATGTTCGTAAGGATATTGAACACATATAGGAGCATATGTCGTAAGGATATTAGACATACACCGAAAGAGACCGATCAAGACGACTCTAACAAAGGTTTCAAATATACATGCCCGTAAGGATATTGGACACATAAAGATCGAATATACATGTTCTAAGGATATTGAACACATATAGGAGCATATGTCGTAAGGATATTAGACATACACCGAAAGAGACCGATCAAGACGACTCTAACAAAGGTTTCAAATATACATGCCCGAAGGATATTGGACACATAAAGATCGAATATACATGTTCGTAAGGATATTGAACACATATGGGAGCATATGTCGTAAGGATATTAGACATACACGGAAAGAGACCGATCAAGACGACTCTAACAAAGGTTTCAAATATACATGCCCTAGAAGGATATTGGACACATAAAGATCGAATATACATGTTCGGTAAGGATATTGAACACATATAGGAGCATATGTCGTAAGGATATTAGACATACACCGAAAGAGACCGATCAAGACGACTCTAACAAAGGTTTCAAATATACATGCCCAGAAGGATATTGGACACATAAAGATCGAATATACATGTTCGGAAGGATATTGAACACATATAGGAGCATATGTCGTAAGGATATTAGACATACACCGAAAGAGACCGATCAAGACGACTCTAACAAAGGTTTCAAATATACATGCCCAGAAGGATATTGACACATAAAGATCGAATATACATGTTCGTAAGGATATTGAACACATATAGGAGCATATGTCGTAAGGATATTAGACATACAACCGAAAGAGACCGATCAAGACGACTCTAACAAAGGTTTCAAATATACATGCCCTTGAAGGATATGGACATAAAGATCGAATATACGTTCTGTAAGGATATTGAACACATATAGGAGCATATGTCGTAAGGATATTAGACATACACCGAAAGAGACCGATCAAGACGACTCTAACAAAGGTTTCAAATATACATGCCCGTAAGGATATGGACACATAAAGATCGAATATACATGTTCGTAAGGATATTAAACATATAAGGAGCATATGTCGTAAGGATATTAGACATACGCAAGAATGAGACCGATCGAGCACTCACCTGGGAAAGATATATGGAATGGTAAAATCACGATCAAGAC